>MU263680.1:0-22500 GCA_020310875.1 Ceratopteris richardii
TTGAGGCTCCCATGCATGTGTGCATGCATCTCCTCTCCTGTCTCTCCCTCCGTCTCCTCCTTGCACCTCTTTTTCAGCACACCAAGCCCTTCAATTTGGTTATTAAGGAGAATTCTTATAGATATAGACTTTCCATCACAAATGGAAACTATAATTAAATGTGATCATCAAAGTTTTACAACCATTGCAAAGGACTATTTATTTCATGCTAGTGAGAAGGGAAAAGGTAAATGGAGCTCATATATGCATAAGAAAAAATAAATACTAATGTTGTACAATCAAAGAAGAAAGACACAGATGAAAAAAAAAGAAAAGCAAAACAATTTTGCAAGTATTGTAAGGCACATAATCATTTCATAAAGGGTTTTCCTAAACTCATTGCAAAAAGAGTTATTCTAGAATCACTGCAAAGGAGACTTGAATGGTGTTTTTAGAGGTCTCTACTCCTAAAATAGAGTTGTTAATCTTGTTGAGAATGAAGAATGTGCATTTCCTACTCTTTGCATCTATAAACCATCTCACATGAGTGTTATATGTGTGCTATAACTCAAATGTTTGATATTTTGATAGTGGTGCAACCAAACATATTACCTAATAGTAGAGTTTCTTCACTTCACCACCCTACAAGGAATGTTATCACATGTGCTAAAAACTCCTTTTATCCAATAACATGAGTTGGAAAGACCATTCTAATATTGATGATGGTAGTTCTTTAAATTATAAAATTCTTTATATGTTCGAAGGATCAAGAAAAATCGATTGTCAATTCTAACATTAGTTAAGATTATCTTGGTTGTCAAAATTTTTGGCAACAAATGTAGAGTTCATGATCTCTTGAATGGTGATGTTATTATTGCTTCTAAAATTTTAACTCGTGGGTTGTATAAGCTCATAGCCTATGTGAAATCTATGAATGATTTAGCTTGTGCAATTCAAGATTCTCAGATTATCTGAGATGCAAATTTTTGGCATGCATGCTTTGTTCATGTGAATTTTGCAACTTTGCTACGCTTGCAAAAATATGATGAAATGGTGTCCTCTTTGTGCAAACTTGAGGTACATTGTAAACATGTTTTTAAAGGCTATATTTCAAAAAAATGCATCATTCCTCCTTCCCAAAAGGTTTTTAGTTTGAGCTGCTCATAAATTGAAGATTGTTCAAAATAATGTTTGTGGTCCTAAGTAGACACCTTAATTTGGGAACTACCTATACATCATGACTTTTATTGATGACTTTTCTAGGCATGCATGGGTGTATCCATTGAAAGAAAATTCTGAAGTATTTATGTGCCTTAAACAAATCCTCATTATGGCTAAAAATCTATTACTATGTAAATTGGACACCCTCCATTTTGATCAAGGGAAGGAATACATTTCTCCTGATTTTAATGCGTTTTTGACTAAGCATGGGATAAAATATTAGTCTATAGTTCCCCATACACCTAAAAAAAATGGATTTGCTAAAATATAGAACAAGTATCTCATGGAAATGGTGAGGTGTGTGATAAAAAATCAAGCTTTACCACATAGCTTTTGGCTTGAGGCTATTATGTATGCAACATATGTACTTCAAAGGTGTCCCACCAAAGCACTACAATCGATCATTCCACATGAGGCTTAGCATGATTCCAAGCCATTTCTTGCTTGTCTGCATGTCTTTGGTTGTTGGGCATATGCATTAGTGCCTATACAACAACATAGAAAATTGGTTGATAAAGCAATAAAATGTAGTTTTGTTGGATACAATTTTGAAACCAAAGTCTATCATCTGTATCATCCACAAACTAAATGCATTCTATTTAGCCCCGATGTTGTTTTTTGTGGAAGATGTAATTTAGGCCTTACTCTCATATACGAAGGAGACACAGTTAGCTTTAAAGATGTTTATGCCATTTTTTGGCCTCTTTTACAAGTGCAGACTCAAATGTTGGACCAAATAAGGAAATTTTTCAGCCTTTGTAGGTTCAAAATGATGATCCTAATCATTCCATTTTTTATGTGGATTTACATGATGCACTTGTTGATGAGAAGGATGACATACAAGAGGAAAGAACTATGCCTAAATGGTTGGCGTAGACTTTGAGAGATAGCAAATTAGATGCACCTTTATCATAATCATACTCATACAATTCCTCATAGTTCTTGCTTTTCATCATGTTTTTTATGCAATGGTTGAAGTCCTTGTGATGAGAATAAGCCTATTTCTTTTGATGAAACACAAAGTTCAAAAAACAAATGGCTGCTATTTGGTCAAAATATGATGCTATTTTGAAGAATAAAACTTGGTCTTACGTGATTTACCTCCAGGAAAAAAGTACATTAGCACTAAATGGGTATACACGCTGAAATATAAGCTTGATGGAATAGTTGGTAGTTATAAGGCTAGGCTTGTTGCCAAAGGTTATGCTCAAGAGAGGTACGACACTTGGTGTGTCCACTAGTGGCTTTTGTTTCATGCTTGGTAGCTCATGTGTATCTTTGTTGAGCAAGAGGTAGCCTATTATTTCCACTTCTAGTTGTGAGCCTAAGTAGAGGGAATCTTTCACAATAACTATTGAGAGTGTGTGGCTCAAATGCTTTTTGGTTGATTTGGGTATTGGTGGTTCTTATACTACCACCATATTTACTGAGAGTCAAAGTGCATTGGTAGTTGTGAGGAACCCTCTGTTCCATGTGTGCATGAAGCACATTGAGGTGCACTATTATTATGTCAAGGAGAGGTTCTCTACTTGAGAAATCGGTTTGGCTTATGTGACCACACATGATAATATTGGAGACCTTTTCAAAAAGGCTCTACGTAGGGATCGTTTGAAGCTTTCAACAAAGCTTTTGGCTTAATTCCTTCTGTGGATTTATTTCTTTCCGCATAGCTTGGCACTTCCTTATATATGAGTGTGAGCTCCTTGTTCAGTGCATCACTCTTAGGGGGATTGGTTGATATATTTTTGGTAGTGATATGTATAGACACACTTAGTATTTTGGGGTAGTTTTTTCTCTCTTTAGAAGGTTTTGTTTCCCCCGACTTGTATATATATACCCTAATGTGTCACTTACCTTTGTACATTCACTTAGTAATACATTCAGTATTCTGTTGTGCTCTAAGCTTCTTCTTCCTGTGTTCATGTGCTTCCATAAACCTCAAACTCCAAAAGACATTATGGAGTTGAAATACTATCCAACTGAGGAGAATTATGTTGATTATTCACTAACCCATTTGGAAAAATGTAGCTAAACAAGAATCTCCAACATACGGGCATAGTATCTAGACCTACTTGATTTATCATTTGATAAACATTGAAGGGGGGTGTTAGTATATGACCAATGTCTACCCCTCATAATTGTATGCACTGATCCACATTTTATAAGGACCCCATTATGAAAATAATACAATCATGCATTACCCAATTGATGTTAATCCCAACTTTCATGTTGGATGAAGGTTAAATTGGACCATTAAATGAGGTATTTTACAAAAAGGGAGCTATTAGGGTCCTAAATTGTGAGATCCAAGGTAGTGGGGAGCAGCCCCAACTAGGGGGGGGGGGGGTCCAAGGGGGCTAGCCGTCTCCTTAGTGGGGGTCTGGGGCCAACACCCTAGCATGAAGATAAAGGGATTATTACATGGAACATTCCGTATCAAAATCAAAATTCATTCATATTTGTTAGGTCAATTGAACTAACCTAAGCCACATACGAGGATTACATGGGTGGTGGCCACCCATGTCTTACCTCTCATGTCTAAAACTTTGTGGAAGGTCACATTTCTCCATTACCTGATATATAAATGACTTCTACACTACCTCACACATCAAATGGAGTGATCATATCTCCACCTTGTAACTCCCTATCTAGAGTTTTCTAGATCAAAATTTAAGCTCTACCTTGAGAGTGCACTACTACACAATGCCATCATCTTTTTCCTTGTTTTTAGTAGAAAGTTTTTGAAATTCTTCTATATATGCCATCTTCTCTACTTCTAGTTTGGTTTTCTCTTGTGTAACTACTTTCTTATAGGTGAAAACATGTTAAGATGATTATCATGTCCTATAAGCCATTGGAATCCACTAGTGAGAAGTGAAAATCAAATCTAAGTTTACTTAGAATTACTCTATCACTCAAGTTATTATAATTGCATGAAATATACGCACATATATTTTTTCTAAAGGGGTTTTCCCATACACCAACCACATTCCTTGGTTTTATTTTAGAATGAAGGGCAATCCATGCCTACCTTGAACAATTTTGTATTTTTGCAAATAGTTCTTGCCTCAAAAATTTTATTCACACCAATAAAGGAGTGTTTCAAGAGGGAAAACATAGATGGGTGCAAGGGAAAATGCACATGTATAATCTTCACCATTTCTTTCATTGTCATTGATGTATATGCACCATAAAAGGTAAAAAAAATATAAAATAAATCATGAGGATAAGTATCTTTTTTTTCTTGGATTCATTCCAAGAGGGATTAGCATTAACCCTAAAAGAAAAATTTAGTAGGAATAGCAATCATCCAAGCTATCTACAACCTGCTTAAGGGTTGAGACACTTTCAATAATAAGAGATTCCTTAAGGTAAAATGTGAGAAAACAAAAAGAGAAAATATACAATCTTAAATATTTCCAAGTAAGCCCCAAACCATGGATAATGGTACTTAAGTTTTCTGGTTTATATAACTTATAGGTGTATCAATCCTTAAAGAGATTCTCTACATCTGGATTTGAAAAGCATAATTGGATGTTTAGATTTGAGTGGAGGAGGAGATCTAAGGAAAATCCCTAGGATAAGCTAATAGAGTTTGAAGATTAAGAAAGATATCACAAGATAAATACTAAGCGTTAACCTATGTTTCTTGATCAATAGGAAATTATTAGATTTGGAACAAGATTATCCAAGTGATTACAAATCGAACTACCATAGGATTTTCCAAAGTAGTATAGGTAAGAAGCACATGAATGATTTGTGAGTCAATATTTTCCTCTTGAGTAAAGATTCTAGTATGATAAATGTGAGTCAATATTTTCCTCTTGAGTAAAGATATCACAAGATAAATACTAAGCTTAACCTATGTTTTCTTGATCAATGGAAATTATTAGATTTGGAACAATTATCCAAGTGATTACAAATCGAACTACCATAGGCTTTGCCAAAGTAGTATGGGTTAGAAGCACATGAATGATAGGAATAAATCTTTAGAAGATATTTCCAAAATGAGGTATAAGGAGCCAAAATCTTCTAGTAATACCCTAGTGGTAAAAAGAGATCAAGAGACGCCCATAAAAAAAATTCAATAGGAAATTATTAGATTTGGAACAAGATTATCCAAGTGATTACAAATCGAACTACCATAGGCTTTGCCAAAGTAGTATGGGTTAGAAGCACATGAATGATAGGAATAAATCTTTAGAAGATATTTCCAAAATGAGGTATAAGGAGCCAAAAGCTTCTAGTAATACCCTAGTGGTAAAAAGAGATCAAGAGACGCCCATAAAAAATCTTAGAATAGTGGTCTAACTTAAGACCACTATTCTAAGATTATGCCAAAGGAATTTAAGTTATGATTTATTTCAAAGCATGTTAGGATAAGTTCAACCTTGGAAAAAGGTCTTAGGTAACATAGATGCTCAAGCTATTATGAATTAATGGAGTGTTCCCTCACATACTCATGAGTATGTAAGAGGCAATGTGCTCAGAGAAGCTCTTCTATTTCTGAAGATAATAGTACAATGATCAAAACACTTGTTATCTCTAACTAATCGACCTTTAAAAATGAGAGCTCTTTCACTTATATAGACTTTTAGAGCTCTATCCACACTATATTGTCTGGCTAGCTTTGAAAATAGCATCCAAGGGCTATTTGGAGCCCAAAATGATGTCAAAAAATTATAAAATTTGATATCCTATTCTAGTTATGCCGATAAAAGCTTGAGTGCTACTTGGATTCTAGAATGTAGGCCTAATTACTACTAAAAATATGAATTTATGCAAAAAATAGGCATTTCTACATGTATTTTGGGTAAAAAATGGGAAGAACTTAATTTGAATTAGAGGGATTTGAGACGGGGAAAATTAGTAGAGTCCTCATTCACTTCCATGATCTTACTTCAATCTTTCCACTTTCTTCATCATTTTATTGAGCTTTGAACACTTTGACTTCAAGCTTTTTTGGCCACTTTTTGAACTTCCTCCAATACCCCTCTCCTTGCTTTTACTCATCCTCGATAGACATCTCTGTGGTGTTTGGGATGAGTGTGCGATGATGCACATATATCATGTGCTAAATATTGGTGTTGTAGTAAAGTAGTTCGCATGTGAAGAAATTCTTAAATAGGTAGATTGCATATTTGCAAACAATTTTTGGTTTTCTTGTGTATCTTTTATCCGTGCCCTTAAAAAGAGAAATAAATGATGTGTTAAAAGAAAATAAAAGGTTAGGGGATGAGGGTCTGCGTGAGTGAATTATGACCCTTCAAATGAGATATAAATGGATGGAAAAATGAAAATAAGTTGGGTCAAGATTAAACAGTTATATGTGTTTTGATGAATAAAGAAAATAAAGTTCATTCCATGAATTAAGAATAAAAAAAATTATTAGTAGCTGATTGTGGAAGTGTTCATACGGGGACTACTTAGTAAAGTGCATGGGCATTAAGCAATTATGTCTAATGCATGGCCTTGTAGGGTGGACCTATAAACACAACTTTCGGTGCACTTAATAAGAAAATGCAAAAGTTGTGGCTATTTAGAAATCTGCCCAAGGTTACCTGATGAAGAGGATGAATAATCTAAGGAGATGTGATTTTTTCTTACTTTTTTGTTGCTTCTTTTTTCTTTTTTTTTTTGCCCTTTGCTGTTGATTGGCCTTGGTAAGGCATACACTCCATCATATCCAAAAAATTTCACTTGATGATGATGATGCTTGCATGGATCTCCCCTTCCTAAATTGTTTCCTAGGTTGGAATGTGGAGACTTTAAGAGTTGATTACCTGTTTAATAGTCCTTGACCCTCTTGATGGGATGTATAAGTAGATCAATCAAACTACTTTGCATGGGTTTTTCAAACCATCACAAGGTTTTTTGAGGAAAGAGACTTAGCTTAAGCATAATGGACTCTTTCGAGTAGAACTTATTCTTCATATCCTTGATCTACAATAAGAAGATAACATCAAAGTAGGGACTCGATAGATTTATCATTCAGCATAATTTCTTCCTATTTTGTCTCTTCTTCTTAATTGTGTTTTTGAAAATTTTTTACTCAAATGCATGTATTCTTGACCAAAGTAACCTACTGATGGACAGCTTCAGTAGTCGGCTGCTAGAAGACACTACACTACTCAAAATTAGGCTAAGTTTCCACCAACCTTTGAAGATCTTGTAGCGACATGGCCCCGGCCATACATTGGTTCCTCAATGGAGTTGATCGATTGTGGCCAAGCATGTTGACCTTCTTCTTTACTCTTGGTCGATATACAATCATCATTTTTGGTTGGGGACCACTATTTGAAGGTTTCTCACAAGGGTTATGTGAGTACTAAAGAAAGATATACATGTTTCTTTTCTCACATAGAAGGGTTCACTCTTATGCATGGTTACATAGTAATTGTCTCATGCAAGGTTGTGTAATATGGCCCTATTTTTTATGTGTACTTTAAGTTTGAGTTCAGAGCATAGAACATGGATTTGCAGTAGCCAAAAGCCATTTCCATTAGTTTTGTTGATGTTTTAACCCTCATTTCAAAACCATTCATCTAGTTAGAATTTCCATCAGAGTGACAGATTGTGAATTGAAATTTCATTATTCATTTCAACTTTTATTGAAGTAAAGATCTTGTCACCTTCTTCTTTTTTAGTGAAATGGCAAGCAACAATGACTTGTTTGGCATGTTTCAAGATAAAGATAAGCTTGATGGGACCAACTATCCAATGTGGTCTTATATGATGAAACATGTTCTTGTTGCCAAAGAACTATGGAACATAGTGGCAGATGTTGATCGAAGACCCCCAGGTTCTTCTACTTCATAGTCTACTATAAAAAATGGAGCTTCTTCTTCAAGTACAGTAGTTACTATTTCTCAAACCATACAAAAGCAACTTAGATGGGATGGAAAAGATGCCCAATCTCATGCATTGATTTTTCTTTCTATGAAGCATCATATAGTTCTACACATTGGGTCATGTTCTACATCAAGACGTGTGTGGGATAGTTTTGATTCTTTGTATGTTGTGCGTAATGAATCATTTGTTGCATACTTTAAGAAGAAACTTGAGAACGTATGTGTGGCTTAAAATGAGTGTGTGGATGTGTATGTGAAACACATGAAGGACTTGAAAAACAATCGGCAAAGATAAATGAGATTATGGATGCATCACTCATCTCTAGATGTTGAAAGGATTACTAGAATCTTTTCAAGGATTTGCCACTACACTCTATGTGGTTACAAAAGGAAATCCAAATAGTATGCATTTGATGAGGTAGTGTATCTTCTTTTGCAACAAGAGCAATCTAGAGTGAATAGGAGTGGTTTGATTGAGGGAAGACAAGCACCAACTATCTCACAAAAAGGGAAAATCAAGTATGTTTTAGCTTTGGTTCATAAAAAACAAAGCTTGAACATTCCGCTTTCACTCATTCCCCTAATGATGCTGATTTGTAGAAGAAGAAGAGACGCAACTATTGCCGAAAGGTTGGTCATACTATTGATGAGTGTAGAAAGCTTGCTAAATGCAATGAAAGAAGAAGGAATCTAGAATGTTTATTGTTGAAAATTGTTCAAATGCAAAGAATGATGAAGCAAACATGGCTCAATATTTTTGGACATATGTTGTTACATGTCATTATGATGCATCATTGCATTCTAAATGTATGGTTGTGAGTGAGGCTGATTTGGATTGGTTCTTTGATAGTGGTGTTTCACATCACATAACTTCATGCAAAAGGTTTTTTGCGTCTTTGAAAGATGTATCCAAAATAGGACATTTGGTGTGTGCAAACAATGCCTCTTATCCTATCATTGGAGTAGGAGAGATTGAGCTTACAACTACATATGGAGGTGTGGTTCTCTTGAAAAATGCATTGTATGTGCCCATATCAAGAAGATCTTAATTTTAGTTCCTTTGATTGCCAATGGTGGATTTCATGTAGAGTTTGTTGATGATAAGTGTATGGTTCATGATTTCAACAATGGTGATATTATGGTGATGTCAAGTAAATTATGCATTTCTATCACTTGTATGCATACAAGAGGGTTGCCTCAAAATGCCTTGATCATTCATACTTCCTCCATGTCTAATATGGAGCTTTAACATGCTCATTTTGGTCACTATAAATTCAATAGTTTTCCTTAATTGAAAAGGACATGATTATTGGTTTGCCAACACTTGAGTCCATTCAAAAGCATGCATGCGAAGGTTGCATTCCAAGAAAATTGTAGCTTTATCATAGTGATGCATGTGGTCATGACAAGACTCCATCTGTTTGAAAACATGTATATTTTGTTACCTTCATTGATGATGCTACTCACCATGCATGTGTGTATCCTATGAAATAACATAATGAATGCATGTCTATCAAGAGTGCACAAACTATGCCAAAGTAGCTCAAACAGACTTTAGAAGATATCAAATTGGAATGCATCTTTACTTGGTAGAACAAGATCAAGCTCTTGCCATGCATCAAGTAATTTTCTGGATTATTCTCTTATTGCAATAGTGTGTAATGAAAAGGAACTTACTTTTGAAGATGCATATGACGATCTAGAATTGGATGAGCACTAGGCAATCAAAAATGGATTCCAAACATACAAATGGTGCTTGGGAGTTATGTGAATTTCCTAAAGGAAAAAATGCCATTGGTACAAAGTGGGTTTACAAGCTTAAAAGAAAGTCAAATCATAACATTGATTGTTGTAAAGAAAAATTTTTTGCCAAAGGATATGTGCATCAATATGACATTGACTATGAGGAAAATTTTGCACTTACTTCATATATGACTACCATTTGTACCATGGTTGCATTAGCTACCCAATGCGGTTGGAAAATACATTAGTTAGACATAGAAACAACTTTCTTGAATGGTGATTCACAAGAAGAGCTTTATTGTAGCAACCACCTAGATTTCCCATGAAAGGGCAAACCATATGCATAAATCCTTGTACGGTCTCAAGCAAGTCCCAAGTGCATGATATGAAGAAATCCATAAGCACTTGATTGCTCTTGGCTTCACATGTAGTTTCATTGAAAGCACAATCTATGTACACAAAGATGTGGCTGATCTTAATGTGCTGATATTTATGTTGATGGCATACTCTTGATTGGGTCATGTGATGCAAAACTTGACATCCTTAAGGTTGATTAACATCATACTTTTTATGTCAGTTATCATGCTCTTTTGAGATACTATCTTGGCATCCAGTTTGTATCCATTGAGGGGGGAGTTCTTATGCATCAAACAAAATATGTTGAAAAACTACTTCAGTGTTTTGATTTGACGAATGTAAGTCAATTCCAAAAGCGTGTGGGCTAAAATGTGGAAAATCAAAAATTGAAGAGGAACTTAACCTGCTCTGGTACCACTATTGGGTATATGCATAAGAGCGAGAGACACACAAGAACCACACAAAAGGATCACAAAAATTGCAAGATACATGGAGAAGATAGATACCTAGAATAGAACTCTATTGATGATGAACAAAACTAAAGAGAGTTGAACAATATCCCTAAATACAAAGTACTACCACATATGAGTGTATCACGTATGCAATAACATGGGTAAAAAACCTCTAGCTAGCACTAAAGTAAAAAGTGCCCATGCATTAGGAAAAAAGGTGAACCCTACATGGGCCTTTTAGCTTAAGGAGTGATTAGGGATGGACCAATGAGAAGAGGGTGGTGGCCACAGTCTAGTCCCTTAATCAAACTAGGCTAGGTGTAGGCTTCCCTTGGTTTGGGCCAGTCAAACCCACCAAACATGTCAAATTTCGTGGTTTTGTCCTTCAAGTAGTTTTGGAAAGACAAGAGATTCAAATAAAACCCTTGGATCCCCTTCAAAATTCAATGGTCAAGGTCATTTCTTAAGAAATGGATGACTTTAAATTATAACCCTTAGATTTTCTTACATCTAATGATTATGATAACTCCTTTAAGAGGAAAAGGCGCCTTAAATTTGGGCCATTGGATTTGTAAAGAATCTAATGGCTTAGATTTGATCCTTAGATGGATCACTAGAGACTCAATCTACACCATTTAGCATCGACGTGATCCAACAGTCGACGTTCTATGCGGGTCCCGAAGTTTTTTGCATGAAAATCCGAAACTTTGTCTTTTAATGACAAGGAGTGCACCTATTTTGTCCTTTAGTGCCAGGCTTTTTGCTTTCAATCTCCACCATCCAAGCTTAGAATGATCCAAGGGTAGAAAATCGACGTGATTCTGATTTTTTATTCTCTCTCCTCCCACGACTGTTGGTATTTTGTCATTTATTGACAAACTGTATCCCTTTTTTTTTTTTTACTTTTAGTTCCCAAGATTTGCATTTGATCATGGCCATCCAACAAAGAGATCTAAGGGCTAGAAAATCACACGAAGCCCCTCTTTGATTTTATTCCTTATTTTAATGTACAATACCACTGGTGGTTTTTCCCAACCTCTTAATCCACCTAATTAGCCATTTTAACTCCTTAAAATTAGGAATCCTTACAAGGCCCATGCAAGGTCCACTTTTTCCCCTAATGGTATAGGGAAAAGTTTCACATCAAATCTACTCTAGGAACACATAAGTGTAACATGGTCAAACACTTAGGGCTTACCATAAACGCCAACAACTCCCCCTCAAGCTTGACATGCTTGAGCCATCAATCCTTTGTAATGTCTTGAAGTCCAATCCTATATTTGAATATGTTCAGATTCAATCCATCCAAAGCTTTAGTCATTATGATTGCACATTCCTATTGAGTTGAGATATATAAAAGTTCAATCTTCTTACTTGTAATGTTCTCCTAACATAGTGATAATGGACCTCAATGTATTTGGTCCTAACATGATAAGTAGGTTTTCTTCCAAGATGCAAAGAGCTCATGTTATCATCAAATATGTGAGCAATGGATGTCTTTATTCCTAAGCCATAGCATAGTGTGTTGATTGACATTGCTTCTTGAATAGCTTTGGCCAATCCTCTATATTTATCCTCTGTAGATTGCTTCTTTGATGACCAAGAAATGAGCTTAGAACCTACAGATGAAAGATAACCCGAGATACTTCACCTATTGTCTGTTGATCCCACCCAATCTCCATAAGAGCAAATCTTAAAATCTTTATCAAAGGTGTATAAGTAGAATAGGTCTTCATTAACTATTCCATTGAGGTACTTGAGGATCCTTTTGGCTACCTCCATATGTGGCTTCCTAGGTGTGTGCATGAACTGAATTAAGACACTCACACTGTAGCTAATATCTACTCTAGTGATAGTAGCATAGTTGAGCCTTCCCACCAAGCCTTGATAGCTTCTCACATCTTCAATTAGCTTCGCTTCATTAGCACTTAAATTTAAATTTACTTCCATAGGTGTACCTGCAAACTTAGCATTTTCCATATTGAATTTGCAAGCATATCTTTGATATATTTCTTCTGAGTAAAGTACATGCCATGCTCTAAGTAAAGTACTTCCAATCCAATGAAGTATGTGAGTTATCCTAGATCATTGATCTTGAACTCTTCCTTCATTTGATCTTTGATTTTTCTAATGCCTTTAACATCATTACCTATTACTATAATGTCATTCACATTTACACAAAGTTATATAACTTCTCCATGTGATCCTTTAATGAATAGAGAAGGATCTGCCTTGCTCACCACAAATAGTTTATCTTGAGAGTAGGTTACTATTCTATGATTCCAAGAACTTGGAGATTGCTTTAGAGCATCTAAGGTTGTCGTTAACTTGCAAACATGTTCAGGACATTTTGAGTCTCCATAACTAGGAGGGTGAGCCATGAATACCTATTCTGTGATCCATCCATTTAGAAATGCATTCTTCACATCCATACGATATATCTTCCAATTTTTGGGAGCTATAATACTCATGAGTACATTGATTGTCGGCATCTTTGCTACAGGAGATAAAGCCTCCTCATAATCAGTGTGTTGGTTCTTAGCATATCTCTTGGCCACTAACCTAGCCGTGTACCTGTTAATGATTCGATGAGAATTCTTCTTTACCTTATAGATCCATCTAGATCCAATGTGGTTAATGTCTTAGGAATCAAGTCCTAAGTGTTGTTTTCCTACAAAGCTTCAATGTCTTCTTCCATGGCATGTTTACATTATGGTTTCTTCTTTGCTTCCTCATAAGATGAGGGCTCCTCAAAGTTCAAGTCCTAAGTTATGTAAACAAACTACTTAGTTACCAATGAGGTGTCATATCCATACCTTTCTTGCTTCTTCTTCTCCATTGTAAATCTTCTCATAGTTCATTGAGATTATTCTGTTACATCTCTTAACTCTTGCAAGTATGATTTACCTTTTGAGTTCCAAATTTATACATGCTTATCATCTTTTTTCGTTTTTATTTATAGAACCTCATTATTTTTTTCTTACTAGAAGACCTAAATTGATTCACAACATACACAATGGATATTTTTTACATAGATTTATGCTTTATTAGCAACATAGAAAATAACTTTTCAATTGTAATGCATTTTCATTTTCTTTCACCCTCAAAAGAAGAGTATGGGAAAATCTTGATAAGAATAAAAAAACCCTATTAAAAATAACCTTGAAAAACATTCATTTGCAACAATCAATGAATCTTTAAAGTCATGGATCTTTGGCAAAAAGTTTTTTCATAGTATCAACTTCATTCATGTGCTAAGTGTCTTATTGTTTTTTGGTGCTAAAAAAGAGAAGCCATATTCTTGCATGATGTGTGCCAAGAGTATCCTAAGCATTTATAGCCATTTTATGCAATAAATTATGAGAGATAATGTCATGCTTTATAGAAAAAGAAATCAAGCCATGTGCATGTGTACCTCTAATATCTTAGTAAGGTTTCTCTATAGCCGCTACATATATTGATGGCGGATGATATGGTTAGAACAACAATTACAACAAAATATACTATATGAAACATCATCAATACGACCCACATCAACTACAATGATGGCATTTGTAGTTGCAATAAGACGTATTTCAGCATTTTGGACAATGTTCCACAAGCTCTATAATACATTGCACATATGTAGCTTATTTTGAATTATGTAGCTTATTTTGATAGTCCACATATGAGATACATAATTGACATCTATTATGGATATGGAATTCCAAAAAAAAAAAAAAGAGATAAATACCTTATGGTGCTTTACTATACATGCACTAAATTGAAAGGCACATGTAGTGATCAAGAAAAACATGAATGAATGTCAGCACAAAAGAATGAAATTTCTTGCACAATATTCATGATAGCGTGCACGGAGAAAGACTCTCATTGAAATTAAAGTCTTCAAGCTAGATTTAAATATATGTTGATTTGATAATGCTCACCAAATTTCATAGGAATCTAAGAGAGTAAGTTGAGTTTTTTTATGGTCCTACGTTGAGTGTGTTGATGGTGGACCTAAGAAGCAATGAGATGCTCTAAAATAGATTGGAGTTGAAGGAGCAAAAATAAATACAAACAACATGAAAAAGGAGCTTAGAAGCACAACACATAGTGATATTACTATCCAATATATATACAAACCATGGGAAGAAGAACCTTCTAAAGAGGGAAAAAGGTGTCTGAACAAACCAAATGTTCTATGAAGATTTGACTTCTTTCTACTTCCCATTCAAGGAATTCTATTAGAAAGATACATGAATTCGGATGCCTTTGGTACTTCGTAATATCCCTTTTTTTAGACCATATCTAGAACGAAAGAAATAAATATCCTTTTTGGTACATTGCCCCTCAACACTTATACAGGTACTCGTAGGTCATGAAAAAAGTGAAAATAGCTATGCAATTAACTCTCATAACTTCCACAAAGCTCATAACTCAAATGAAAACGTGCACTCCTCAATAGAAAAGGATGAAATGGTCAACACACACATCATACCGATATCTTAAACTTAAGGGCGAAAAATTAAAACATACCAAATTCTTAAACCTCAGAGCGAAAAACATAAAACCAAGATTCAGGCTGGATTAGATAAATTATTTCGAAGAAAATTACTTGTAAACAACGATTGATTTGCTTTAGATAAATTATTTCGAAGAAAATTACTTGTAAACAACGATTGATTTGCTTACTTAGCAAAAGGTCAGAGAATAAAGAAATTTCAATCTCCCGCAAGCTCAGAAGCTCTATATAACTATGCGGGTGCAACAGAGTTCCAGAGATTTATTTAGGCCGCAAAGAGCTTATCCTTTTTGTATAATTAAGAGTCATATTCCATTTGAATTTTGTATAGAGTCTCTTGCTGAAGTGTATGTGTTATCTTTCGATCAACCCCCAAAAGCCGATGAATTTTATGTTACTTGTAATGTAGATATTTATGTAGTATATTCATGGTTTCCTATAGGTAAAAAGTAGAGCGTCTCCTACAAACGTCTAATAATATAAGTACGTAGCGAATATTATTAAATAAGATGAGTCTCAAGACCAACTGGGTTTCCATGGATCCGTTATTCTCATTCATGCATCGTTGTACGTGATAACTGATGTTAGCTATTGCTATTAGATTTCTGCGGTTACTATTTATTTGGCCATTTTTGTTCATTAAATTGATGTTTCTTCGTTAGAAGCCCCGTCACTATCGTCTTTGCTTACGAAATAGAGATGATCATGTCTCTTACAACGTTTATATCATCTATTTCTGCATCATCTTCAGAAAGTATTTTCACAGGTTCTATCTTCAGCTTCTGACCTGCAAAACACCCATACCGTAGTAGTGATCAGCTACGCAAGTTGTAACGTGCATGTATATATGAACTATATTTGCTATACACGAATCTATAGATGCGATACATACATAAGCTTAGATAAAGTATATGCACGCATGTAATCATTATGTACAGCTTGCATGGATCTATTATGCATACAAAGTTACTGTTACATACACTATCAAACGAATAATGCTGTACATTCGTTGGAACCATCATGCACAAAAGTGGTTCGTAATTAAGAATACATACGTAGACACATACACTGGAGATGTACCTGCAAGTTTCATTAGCTCATCAATAGACTCGGGCAAGCACACCAATTTTCCTCTCGATCTTGTTACAGGATGACGTTGGAAAATTGTAATTCTCTTTGGGTGGGGAATCCCTTGCTGCAAATGATGGTTGCTACACTTGTTACTTGGAACTGGTTCAGATAGGACCCCTAAACAAAGAATTCTCGAAGCTCATTGCACTGCTTAGCAATCTTCTTTCAATTCTTCTTTTTGGGGAGATTCGAATTTCCTTTTCTTCCTGGCAGTCAGTTGTCTTCTGAGGTCTAGACCGATTGCCTTGCATGTTCACCTTGTGCTCAAAAGGATGAGGCGAGACAGCTGATAGGTTTAGCAAGCTATCCAGCTGCTCTAGACTTAAAGTTGTGCTCAAACGAATGGAAGATTCTAATGTAGACGATTGGGATGCAAATCTGCCTGTTCTTGTCGACTCATCATCTGCTCTAGTTTGACACAGCTCTTTCATTACATCAGGAACACCTGTTGTTGCTGATTTTGCATCATTTGGAACAAAGCTTGCATTGCACTCCCATAGCAAACGAGCTACAAGCCCATGTCCCCCTTTAATTGCCTGCCAAAGGGCTAGAGTACCATCACCATCTGCAAAAGCTCATCATATTCAAGTCCATTCAGCAGCGCGAACTACACATTTTAACTAAAAAATGAATAAGTTAATGCATCTAAGGGTAGAAAATAATGAAGGAAGGCTCTCTGTTACAACTTATCATGAAATTGAACACTTAATACGTCACTCTAAGGTTTGCGCTCAGACATAATGGTTAAACATATTTCTGCTAAGCTTCAAATAATTTCTGAGCGTGAGTTTATTTACAATTAATGTCCTCGTTAATGATGTTTCATTTATGCTTTGATCATTAGCTTGAGTGTGCAGAACTAAACTCGTACATTTTTTTGTTGAAAAGCTTGAAAATGATCAGTGAAGTGATAATTTGTTAGAGCTTTCCCAGATCAAGAGTAGATTATATATAAAATAAGAACATATGTAAACAGAATACTATGAGAAATTTAGCCTAATGAAAGCAGGTCAAGTAAGGATATTAATAACTTTGGCAGATGCATGAAAGAAGCAAATTGCAGTGGGTGCATCTGCTGAAAATAAATAATAGTAGATTCCTAGTACGTAACACTAGTGTTGTAGCAAAACAAGACACTATAGTGTCCTTTTTCTAACAAATAAAAAAAATAATCACTCGTAATAATCAAATAAAATTTTGGAAAAACCTTCAACTCTCATAAAGAATTATAGCTAGATGTTCTATAAAGAATGTATATATATTTTTTAAATAATCTTTTTTGATATCTCAAAATATAGACATGATTGAATGTAATTAAAAAAAAAACTGTTTTTATGTAGACTTACATACTAGAAGAACGAAATATCTCCATAGAAAAAAAAAATTCTCATGTTGGAATAATCTTTCTAATGTTAATTTAAAGTCATATAATCATCTTAGACAAGTCTTATGAATTAGAAAAATCATTTTTATAATAAGAAATTTACTACAATATAGGGTGCTCATTATATAGTTTTACACTAAAGCAGCCTTTTATATGATATTGATGCATAAAAACACTAAAATGGCTAGTTTTTTATTTCAAAAGCAATCATATAGTATCATACAAATATGTTACAACTTACATGTCTTTGAACCAATAATTTTTGTACTTATCTCTCATACCACTAACAATCTCAATATTTCATTGAATAGCCATATTCCACTCTGTCGAGAATAAAATTTCATCCTAAAACAAATAGCTTTACTCAATGATATAAGGAACATAATATCAATTAAAATAATTCTATAGACATTATAAACTAGTTTACACTACAATATATCGAGGGAATACCGACGGTCAGTGTACCGACAGGCAGCTGTCGGCATCGGTATACCCCTCGGCAAATTTGGGAAAGCTGCATTGCCTCGGAATCACAGCTACGTTGCCTCGGAATCACGGCATCGATATATGCGTCGGTACTTTTCTCGAAATACCGACACGTATACCGACGCTTATACAGACGCTCTCTTTTTAACTGGGCCCGAACCCGAAATTCGTCATTCTGCTCGTTTTGCATGTAGAACTTCTGCTTTCGGGTTTGCGCGCACCATCAGCAGAACTTTGTTTGTCATCCTCTCTCCCTCTCTCCCTCCCTTCCCTCTCTCTCTCTCTCCCTCTCTCTCTCCCTCCCTCTCTCTCACTATCTCTCTCTCTCTCTCACTCTCTCTCTGTCTCTCTCCCTCTTTTTCTCTCCCTCTCTCTTTCTCTCTCCCTCTCTCTCTCTCTCTTTTTTCTTTTTCTATATTTTTTCTTTACTAATATGTTCTTTGTTTGGTTTTGCAAGAGATTTTGGGATGCATTCTTTGGAAATTCGACAAAGAAGAACTTCAAGTGGATTTTGACGATCGTGTCAAACAATTCTCTCTCTCTCTCTCCCTCTCTTTCCCTCTCTCTCTCTCTAAACACACCTCTATTTTTATAGATCTGACGCTTTGATAAGTAGATCGCACATATTGTATCACTCTGTTTTCTTTCTTTATGTTTTTGCTTTTCTAATATCTTCTCTCTTTAGTTTTTTGCAAGAGATTTTTGAGATCAAATCTTTGAAAATTCAACGAAGGAGAATTTCAAGTGGATTTTGACAACTTTGATTCAAAAATTACATCAATGTAAGTTAAACATATATCACTCTTTTATCTTTCTTTATATTTTTGTTTTCTAATATCTTCTCTCTTTATTTTTGTTTGAGAGAGAGAGAGAGAGACAGTGATATGCATATGCATACATGCATGCATATGCATGCATGTATGCATATGGCATATGCATGCATGCCAATTCATGCATGCATATGCATATGCATACATGCATATGCATATGCATATGCATACATGCATATGCATATGGATACATGCATGCATATGGATACATGCATGCATGCATGCATATGGATATGCATGCATGTATCCATATGCATGCATGCATGCATGCATGTATGCATGCATGCATGTATCCATATGCATGCATGTATCCATATGCATGTATACATGTATACATATGCATTGCATGTATACATGTATACTATGCATGCATGTATGCATATGCATGCATGCATGTATCCATATGCATGCATGTATACATGTATACATATGCATGCATGTATGCATATGCATGCATGCATGCATATGCATACATGCATGCATGCATATGCATACATGCATGCATATGTATACATGTATACATGCATGCATATGTATACATGTATACATGCATGCATGCATATGGATACATACATGCATGCATGCATATGCATACATGCATGCATATGCATACATGCATACATGCATACATATGCATATACATACACACATGCATGCATATGCATACATGCATACATATGTATCCATATGCATGCATGAGGGATATGCATATGCATACATGCATGCATATGCATCCATATGCATGCATGAGGGATATGCATATGCATACATGCATGCATGCATATGCATACATACATACATGCATGTATCCATATGCATGCATCCATATGCATGTATCCATATGCATGTATGCATATGCATGCATGCATATGCATGCATGCATGCATATGGATACATGAATGCATACATGCATACATGCATGCATGCATATGCATACATGCATGCATGCATATGCATACATGCATGCATGCATATGGATACATGCATATGCATACATGCATGCATATGCATACATGCATGCATATGCATACATGCATGCATATGTATCCATATGCATGCATGAGGGATATGCATATGCATACATGCATGCATGCATATGCATACATACATACATGCATGTATCCATATGCATGTAATCCATATGCATGCATGCATGTATGCATATGCAGTCATGTATCCCATATGCATGCATGCATGTATGCATATGCATGCACGCATACATGCATGCATGCATATGGATACATGAAAGCATATGCATGCATGCATATGCATACATGCATGCATGCATATGCATACATGCACACATGCATGCATGCATATGCATACATGCATGCATATGTATACATGAATGCATATGCATACATGAATGCATATGCATACATGAATGCATATGCATACATGAATGCATATGCATGCAATGCATGCATATGCATACATGTGCATACATGCATGCATATGTATCCATATACATGCACGAGGGATATGCATACATGCATGCATGCATATGCATACATACATACATGCATGTATGCATATGCATGCATCCATATGCATGTATCCATATGCATGTATCCATATGCATGCATGCATGTATGCATATGCATGTATCCATATGCATGCATGCATGTATGCATATGCATGCATGCATGTGCATACATGCATGCATATATGCATGCATGCATGAATGCATGCATATGCATACATACATGAATGCATGCATATGCATACATGCATGCATATGCATACATGCATGCATATGCATACATGCATGCATATGCATACATGCATGCATATGCATACATGAATGCATATGCATACATGAATGCATGCATATGGATACATGCATATGGATACATGCATGCATGCATGTGCATACATGCATGCATGCATGTGCATACATGCATGCATATTCATACATACATGAATGAAGGCATACATGCTAAGCATGCATATGCATATGTAAGCAAGCAAGCATATACATACATGTATATGTACATGTATGTATACAAGCAAGCATATGCATACAAGCTTAAGCATGATATGCATACAAGCAAGCATATGCATATGTATATGTATATACAAGCAATCATAGCATATGATAGGTATATGTATACATGTATGCATATGCATATGCATAAATGTATGCATATAGATACATGATATGACAGGTATGTATACAAACAAGCATATGCATATGTATATGCATATGCAATGTATACATGAATGCATATGTATACAAGCTTAAGATGCATATGCATACAAGCAAGCATATGCATACATGAATGCATATGCCATACATGAATGCATATGCATACATGAATGCATATGTATACATGAATGCATATGTATACAAGCTTAAGCAGCATATATATACATTGGATGAGATGAGCTCTTCATATTGCATCAGATGGGATCTCCACGTACAACTTGGGGTGACCATGATCATGATGAATCGAAGACTACTCATATCCGTAATGAAGCTCCAGTTATGGATGCAACGGGGAAGTCAATGCGACAACGTATACGACAACTCTTCTCTATCGAATCGGTCATTCAGTAATGTTAAAATGGGTCCGAACAGGATAGAGACTCTACAAATCTATATCACACAATGCATATATGAAGAGTATCGGCAAGCACTTAGGCCAATCCCTGTTGTGAGTTCCGATTGGAGGACAACATACAGCACGCGAAGTGATGTCGCATCGACGATCGGAAGCTCACGATGCTTTCAAAGCAGGCTTACCGAAGCCTGTATGGCTAGACGCCGAAGAAGGGGATGAATTCAGGATGAACATCAACAGACTCTTGATCGGTATCGTCAACAAAGAGATGCGGCGGCCACACGGTTAGATACGGTTGGAACGTCGCATTTAGGTAGCGGCGGATACGACAGTATGCGCTACCAATTTGTAAGTATGATGTTAATCTATTGAAGGTTGTTTGTGTTAAGTATATTATGTATATTCATCTAACATTTGCATATTTACTATAGGAGTTGGCAGTGGGTCATCCTCCAACGCGAACTGAAGAATCGTATGGATATTCCACATGGACTGACTGCACGATGTTACAAGACTTAGAGGGACGCGGTGCAATCGTCTCATGGGAGAATCTTCTTGATTAGGTAAAGTTATATCTTGGTTTCGTGTTTCTAGTTGTTGTTTATAAATGTCATGTTAATTGGTCTTATTTTATACATATGTTTTGTTGCAGGATTATAGGTGTAAATATTTTCATCAATGCCACAATTTTGTATCACACTCGCATACGGACAATGATGAACCATAATTTTGTATTCGATTCATACATGGAAGTGTTTTGTCACATTGCCACGAATTTTGTATTACACTCCTATGTGGCAATGATGTACCATAATTTGTATTCGATTCCTATATGTAAGTGCTTTGCACACTTTTGTACATTTTTCATTTATGGAATAACGACTTTCTGTACATGAATCATTGTTCATTTTTGTTCATATAAGTTTATCTTTTGGTTGCCATTAGAGTACATAACACATGTACTCAGTTGGGCAGAGTGTATTGTCTTTTGCTAAACA
>MU263680.1:30000-38988 GCA_020310875.1 Ceratopteris richardii
GACTCCAAAAATAACTTTGAAACACTCAAAAAGCCAAATGAAGCAAACTGAACAATTTTTAGGTTCTCACCAATCCTGCCAGTCATAAAAGATGCTCTAGCACCGATATATCATGTCCAAGTGATTAAAGTGAAATCAGACACCAAATTCTAAAAGATGAGGTCCCAAAGCAGTTGTCTAGTTCCTGCTATAGAGGTTTTTTTGCTCTGTCAAATCTCCTCCAAAATGCTATGGCTCAGGGAAGTTGGGGGTGTAAGTGTAGGTAGGTAGAATGAGAAAAAAGGTGGGAGGGCCACTTTGCAAGCTCAAGAAACTACCTCAAGAAGGTCCTTCACTTAGTTTTCTTGTCCAATCCCATCAGTCACATCCCAAAATACATGTGTACATGCTTTCTTGCTCATCATAACCCCCAAACTCTGTTGCAAAAGGATTTGAAAATGAGCCAAAAACAGATTGATTAGTATATTTACCTCTTCATAGAGAATAAGGTCTAGAATCCCTCCAAAACCGACGGAAGCTCGTGGTCAAAGTGTTTATATCCCACATAGAATGCAACAACAGAATTTTCGGGCCTTCAAGTAGCGAACCTTCTCCATCACACTAGCATCCAAGAAAAAGAGTGGAGGGAAGAGAAGAGAGGTCCCCTTGTTCTCTCCTTGCGCACTTGCAGAGTCTGAGTTTGTGTGTGAATAGGCCTTGTGTGGTGGGTTGTCCTTAGCTCTCTCTCACGTGTATCTTGTTTCCTGTGCTCTGATACCAATGTAGCCACCTTTCCGAGGATGCTCCTTACATTTTGACAGTTCTCCGACACGAAACGCGAGAAGGAGATGAAGAAGTCACTGGCTACAAATTTGGAGGCGAATGGCTCGCGGAGATTCTAATTACTTCTTGCCTCCCAACCACATACCCATTCTATATTACTTCTCTTTCTATATAGTGATTAATAAAGTTGCCTCTCACATGAGTGCCACATGGCAGTTATGTGTGAGTTCATATGTGTTTCTTCCTTGGGAGTGGTTTCACACACCCACTTCCCAAGGTTCCTACTTTAACCATATAATACTCTCTTTATCAAACACTATCGTAACCTTGACACCATACAAATAAAGATGCCACTTATTCAAAACATGGACAATTGCATAGAACTCCTTCACATAGACAGAGTAATTTTTCTGACTTGGTTCAACTTTCTTGCTCAAATGCACTTAAAGCTCATCCACCATTTCCATGCCTGTGATCCAGGCGAAAGACTCTCTTCGAGCACTCGATACTCATGTAGATTTCCTTCCAATTGATGCAAGCATGTTTTGTTTTGTAAAAAAGTGTAGACTACATCCTTGTTCCTATCTCCATCATCCCCCATGAACGTGGGTACCAATGTTGGAGGAGACTTACAGGCCTCTCCCAATGATTCCTTGGCTCTTCTTTCGCTCAGAGATGCTCGGCACAAAGCCCAAAGATGACGAACCCACTTATACATGATGAGAGATTATCATAACTCTTCCTCCGAGCCACACAACTATACTTCCAAACTTTCCTCTTTCTCCATGTAACCTACCTAAGTGGTAGTTCACATGATTGCCAGTTGGCAATCATGTGCTACCCTTCTAGAAAGAGGTTCACATCTCTTGGGCTTGGGCTTGGGCTTCCAATATATAAGGATTGTGTCTCCATGTCTAATTTTCATGTTAAGGCACCCCACCCTTGTGCATAGCCCCATGTTTTCCACTAAGGATGCCTCATCCTTAGGCAAGAACCCCCATCATTGTTGCTGCCTGGGGTGTGTAGATACATACATGTTATGGCATATTTGGCCATCTAGAAGCAAAAGAATTTTTGTGAATAATTTGATCACACCGATCTTCAGTTAGTCAGTGGCCAAAACCAAGCTGAAACTGAACATAGGCCGGTTCTTAGAAAAATGAAATTACTTGACATGCTCAAAGATAGCTGCTGATGTATTTGTTCACATGTGGTTGTTGTATATAGATCAATGGGACTTGAGAACTCATCTCATCTTAGGAATATATACATAAAATTAATGTAAAAAAGTGAGAATTTTCACCACCATCCCCCCCCCAAAAAAAAAAAAAAAAAAAAAGTTTATTTGCACATGCACACTCTGTGTGTGTGTGTGTGTGTGTGTGTGTGTGAGAGAGAGAGAGAGAGAGAGAGAGAGAGAGAGAAAGAAAGAAAGAAAGAAAGACTTTTTAACGTCTATTAGAGGCCAAAATTGGCCTATGAGACAAAACATAGACATCAGTATGATCCAATCCACTATGATCCCAAAAGGAAAATAAATGCCTGGAGTGGGTGTAGGATATAATGCATCGGTGGGTAAGGCATCATGGCGATCCTCAAAATGCTTTGAACGTCCAGATCGAAAGGGGTGCACTGCTGACGTCTCCGTATCTCCATGTCATGGCGTGCGTGAGTCGCCTGGATCTCTCTCTGGTGTGGACGGGCTCTCCAGAGTGGGGGTCTCGATCGTCGACGCTGTCGTCTAAGCTCCTCTGCTCTGTGTAATGTGACACCCCGCATCGAGCTGGGTCCTTGAGTGGCTGTGGGTCTGAAAAAATCTGTAATATAAGTCTGAGGGGGGGGCAAGGTGTATCTGCTTCTGGAGGAGTGATGTACGACGGTGCTGGAGCTCTACTAGGAAATGACCTAGAGGGCGTTGGTCCTCTGTCCCCAATAAAGCCCTGACCTCTCTGCCCCCTAAGAGCTGTGGGTAGCGGTCTCTGATGTCCTCATATGCCTGGCATCTACATGTGTAGTGCTCCTCGTCCTCCACCTCCTCTCTACATATCCTGCATAATCTCTCATCCCTCGGGGTATGTGTCGCTCGCCCAACCTCAATCTCGAGCTGGTGTGATGATACTCTGAGCTGCCCAATGGCCACTCTCTGAGCTGGTGCCATGTATGTATCCATGTATCGTGGTCTCTGAATGAAACCATCCGCTGTCAGAGTCAGGAAGTGCTCTCTGTAGTGTTGCCTCTTTGTGGGAAGAGGCTCCCGTGGTGCTATCCATGTCTCCGTGACGTGTATCTGTAGTAGGTCCTAACGGATGATCCTATTCCTCTCTGAACGAGAGAGGGTAATGTGGGGGGAAGAGAGGTCATACCGAAAAGGGGGAAGATCGGTAATGCTCATGCCATGGTCTTCTAACCATCGGTAAGTTTGTGCATACCATACTCTCTCATGCCATGTCTCTTCTAAATGTCTGGAGCTCTCAAATGCAAGCCTGGTGAGTCGGCTGGTGGGGAGCTCTCTGACCCTCAGAATAAAGGTAACCAACTGGAAGAGGACCTCCACTAGCATCGGTGGTGTGCCAAGCTCAGCTCGTATAATGTCATGTGGAACGGAGGGCTTACTGCGCAGCAAGCGTGAGATCATGATGACATGGGGCCTCTCAATCTTCGTCCATATCGCCTCCGTGATCCTAGGTGCCCAAACTACTGCTGCATACATCAATGCGGGTGTCACTAGAGTGTCAAAGAGCCACCCCTTAGTCCAGGGCTCCTGAAAATGTGTCTGAAAGCAACGTCTCTCCAATCCTGCAAGTACCGCATAGCCTCGCGTCAATCTATCTCTCGCTGCCTATGCCATGGAGAATACCCCTGTGCTGCATGAGAAGGTGACACCTAGGTAGACGTAGGAGTCCACTACCTCTATCTGCCCTCCAGCTACAGTGAAAGAGGCGTGATGGCGTACTGTCCTGGAGGTATGGAAGATCATGACCTTGGTCTTGCCAAGGTTCACTGTGAGTCCTCTCTCCATGCAGAAGGTATCTAGCGCCTGTAAATGTGACCGCAACCCCTCCTTTGACTCTGAAAGCAAGACAACGTCATCAGCGTATAATAGGATGTGTCTGGCGTACCTCCGAGGTCTCCTCCCGGCCCTCCTGCTCACTGTGTATACTCCGTGATCTCGTCGATGTAGAGACCGAAGAGAGTGGGTGAGAGAGGGCAACCTTGTTTCACACCAATGGTGCTAACAAGGCTGTCTGATAGGCCGCCGGGGCAAGCGTACCCTGCCTGTGACTCATGCATACAGAGCATGGATGGCCCATATCATGTCTGATGGTAGCTGTAACTCCTTGAGCCTCCGTAGGAGTCTCTCTCGAGGAACCATGTCGAAGGCTTTGCGGAAATCCACAAAGCAACAGTATAGTCTCTACCTCCTCGCCTTCACGCTCTCAATCAAGCAACGAAGCACGAAGATGTGGTCGATGGTGGAGAAAGTGCGGCGGAAGCCTGCCTGGCCGGGTGCTCTGATCCCAGCTGCCTCAGCATGTGTACTGAGCTCTGCCTCTAGTACTTCCCCATAGATCTTCGCCAGGATATGGCCTATCATAATAGTCCTGTAGTTCCCTGGATCCATCATATCGCCGGACTTATGGATAGGCGTAATAGTATATGCATAGTCCACGAGTCAGGTAATCCCTCAACCAAAGCACGGTTGAAGAGATGGGAGATCAGGTGGGAAACTACATCTGCTGCGTATATAAAGTGCTCGCCCTCTAGCCCCGTGTGATCTGCTGAACGGCCATGCTGTAGCCTATGGATGGCCTGTCGTACCATGCCTGCCGTGAAGAGGGTGGATATCACAGGACGCGGTGTGGGAGGGATCGGCAATGATGGCTGTCTTCGGACGTCATATAACCTCCGGGCGTAGGTGTGCCAAGTCTGAGGATCTGCTATGGGTGTAGGTAGGTGTGGCTCACGTAGTGCCCTCCACACGGTGGCACAATCCCTGCTCATGAGAAGGTCGAACAACTCTGCCTCCTGTCTCTCCTCGAAAGCTCGTTGCTTTCGGCGTGTGAAGGCTCGCATCTGTCGTCGTGCCTCCCTCTCTGTGATCGATCCCAAGATACTCTCTGCTCTGAGATGTCAGTATAGTCGCCTACACTCGTCATCGTACCATCTATTCTGGGGTGTATGCCCCAACCGTGTCGAATGTGTGGTGCTGCGGGTGATGTATGGAAAGCTGAGAGTAGCGGATGTGTGGAGGATCGAGGAGAAGTGGGCGGTGAGGGTGTCCAATGAGGCAGAGGGATCAAGGGAGTAGATGCGCTCTCGAACATGGGAGCTATAGATATGTGCTAGCTCATGTCTAAAGTGAATGGTTGTATGGGCATGTGGCTGTATGGTGACGGGGTGTGATATGCATGGTGAGCCGCGTATGGATAGGGCAAGATATGCGTGGTCAACTCCAATCGGTATGGGTGGGATAGTGAATGAGGTGATGAGATGCGTCGCCTTCGGGGGTCCGATAACATAGTCTACCACACTACCCCCCTTGGTGTCGTGGGTGGAATGCAGGTGAGAGGACCCGAGGTGGGCCAGGTTGCCATCCCATTATATATAATGAGACGGTGTGCTGCTCCCATCTGGAGTAGGTGTCTTCCATATGAGGTGGGTGTGGCGGTGTCGGCTGAGGCTCTGAGTGTAGACATATCCTCTATGGTACGAAGCATCTCAGGGTCGTCAAAGACGTAGATATCACACTGGTGGCTCTGAGTGCGGGCATTGAAGTCTCCTACAAGGAAGACTTCGTCCATCCCGGTATACTCCATAATGGTGTCACTGAGGCCGTCATATGGCGATGTGGTGTCTGTTCCCTCTCCCCCTAAGGGCTGCTCGGGGGAATGTGTGAAGCGCGAGCCGGTGGGTGCAATATAGCATACAACGAAATACGCTGCTCTCTCCTCTGATAGCTGGAGGCGTATCCACATGAAACGTGCCTCTGGGTCTCTGGCTACCACCTGTACCGTGTGCTGTAGTGACTGTTTGTAGAGCACGGCTACTCCTCCTGATCCTCGTGTGGTGTGTTTTCTCATCTGTCGGCGGTGAGCTGAATCCCACATATAGCCCTTAATCCTCGGTAGGCTCCTCCCCGGGCTCTCGTGTATCTCTGTCAAGAAGATCATGTCTCTGCCCTCCATCACCTCCTCGAGGCACCCTGGATGTGTCCACAAAGATCCATTGCAATTCCAGACTGCAATGTGCACCTCTTGTTGTGCTGTCCCATAGGCCGCGAATCCCTAGTCAATGGGCCGTCCATCAATGATGACACGACCGTCTCTATATAGGGCATGATGTCCCTCTCGTCGGGCCTGGAGGACACACAGCATGCATGCACGTCTGTGCTCTACCTACATCCGTGTGAGATCGTCATTTAAGTAGATGGGGGCGCCTGGTGTAGTGCGTAGTACTGCCCGTCGTCTAAGGAAGTCTCTCCTCCCGGCCTCATCTGAGAACTGAAATGATAAGTGCTCTGCTCCGTGTGGTGTCCCGTCCTTCTCTCCAGGCTCCGGTGAAAGGGAGAGGCTCATCCGTGCGGTATCCAAGTAGTGTGCACAAGCGACGCCCGTCCTGCTCTGGTGATCCGGCTGTCTCTGTGAGGCCGGAGACGCGAACATTGAGCCTGCGAGCCTGTCGCATCCGCTCCTCCTCAATGGTGGTGTGTACTATGTGGATCTCGTCATGATGGTTGTTCTTCTTTGCCTCCTGGAGAGAGAGAGAGAGAGAGAGAGAGAGAGAGAGAGAGTGAGGGAGAGGGTGGGAGGGGGAGAGGGAGGGAGGGAGGGGGAGGGGGGACGGGGAGAGGGAGGGGGAGAGGGAGAGGAGGGGGGGGGGGGGGGGAGAGAGAGAGAGAGAGAGAGAGAGAGAGAGAGAGAGAGAGAGAGAGACCTTGAAGATTTGGATCTGCACCATAATCAAGAAGTATTTGGACACATTCTAAGTGGCCATTGGCAGCTGATATGTGCTGATTCATTCAAATGAAAAAGAAGATTAGAAGCAGATATCATTCGAATGAGAAGCTTAAACAACATTCGGCCTAAAACTGTAACTAGCCTTACCAGAGGGCTTCTCCCTCTACGGTCTGTTGTATTTGGATCTAATCCTTTCCTCAAAATCTGAGTCAACAGTTCAGAATTGCCTACTGAAGCAGCATAACGAAGACTAAAATTTGTGACTCCTTTTCCAAATGAAAACATTTCCTCAATTTCCTTTGCTAGGATTAGAGCACGAGGATTATTGGATGCTATCATATGCTGTCATGAATAAGCACTTACATAAAGCATCTATATAATAAGAGACAAATGCAACAACTACGCCTGTGCTACAAACCTGGAACAGGTTGTCCATGATGATTTCTCCATCCACCACATTAGCTTGAACTATGTTGATGAAAGTTATCCGATCAATCCTCAAAAGTTGGGAGATCTTTTCAGTGCGGACAGTGAAAACTTGAGGTTTGA
Organism: Ceratopteris richardii; assembly: GCA_020310875.1. Classification (NCBI taxonomy): domain Eukaryota; kingdom Viridiplantae; phylum Streptophyta; class Polypodiopsida; order Polypodiales; family Pteridaceae; genus Ceratopteris; species Ceratopteris richardii. Next base: position 37,269 of record MU263680.1, read on the forward strand.
AGCAAAGTACACCCATTTCACCAACCACACCACCGGTTTCTGCAGTTCTTATTATCTGATCCAAAAGAAATATTGCAACCCGTATCAAACAGGCGAGAAGAAACAAAGTCAATAAAGAATGATGTCTTCCTGTTTTCCATAGAGGATGCATACCTCCTCAATACCATTCTCACCTTCATATAACTCCTGCGAATGAAAAGGTCCATGTGAGCAAACACCAAACCAAACTTATTTGAGTGTACCAGCAATAAGTTCTAGAGAAATATTCCGAGACACAAGTGATACGACTTAATACATATTCTTACAGATATGACTCCTGATACAATAATATAAAATTCAGTTGGCGCCTCATTTTGCAGAATAACATCTTCCCTTGGTGGAAAGTATTCTGGTTTCATTTCTGTAACCTACAATCATTAGCATGATCACCATAACTGATAAGCAGTAAAATTTCTACTGAATTGAGATTCTACATAACATACCAACTGTGATAAAAATTCGTAAGATGTTCCTTGAAATAGGTAGGCTTCCTCAACAGTTGAAAGGAAGAGTTCCTTTGCAATACTGCAGCGAATTGCTTTCGGTAATTGAGGTATTACTTCGTCGTGCTTTAAGCTTTCTGTTTTGAATTTCAAGTGCATATGATCCAGCATTTGATCGTGTAATCTCTGTGGTAGTCTTTGCCTCTCTGCAAAACTCGAAATTGCCTGAACTGTGTGTCTCTGCGATTTTTAAATGACAACAAAAAAAGGAAAAACAGCAAAAAATCTTAGAACACTATAGAGAAGTAGATCTTTGCATTTTCAATCGCAGAACTCTTTTCAACTTCATGTATTTTTAATGTCATAACAAATTTGCGGGTCCTGCTAGTTGCATGCACCACTAAATTGGTCATGTTTCCAATCAAGTAAGCTGAAAGTCCCAGATTGAAGGACATGTAAATGATTTCAAACATCATCTCTGTGTAGTTTTGTGCATGAAGATCGCCATAGCCAACTGATGTCAAAGTTGTAATTGACCAATACATAGCATATATGTAACAAATGCATGGACTCTCCTCTCGAAATCCAGGAAGCACAGATCCAATCCAAGTCTTTGCATCCTTTTCTTTTGGGTACGATGCTGCAAGAAAGAAGTAGAAACAAGCTGCACAGTGTACAGCCAATAAAGTAACCTGCCAAAGCATGACAATACCCCAGACTTGAAATCAACTTGTCATATGATTCATTAATTGTCACTTCAAAAGACTAGCTTGCAAATAATTCAACCATCAGGACTAAATTTTTGTGAAGAGTATGCATCCTTTCATGACTGTACCCATATTGGTCTAATACTTAATTTACTGAAATAAAGTTAACAACAGGTGTCTGCAGATTGGAGCCATTTGATTCAGCACTATGAAAGTGTGATTTTCTTTTCCCTAAGATCTAGAACAATTGGTCGCAGGATCATATTGCTGGCACAATAGCAGGTTTTTAAGCAACCCTGCTTTGTGGGATTCGGGGGGTCCCATAAGTGCTAGGCCCATTTACTTGAACAGTTGTTCTTTCTATTAATTAAAGCTTGGAAAGAGTAGGCTGCTGCCGAGCTTCCTTTTGGGGGGGGGGGGGGGGGGGGGGGGGGGGGGGGGGGGGGGGGGGGGGGGGGGGGGGGGGGGGGGGGGGGGGGGGGGGGGGGGGGGGGGGGGGGGGGGGGGGGGGGGGGGGGGGGGGGGGGGGGG
>MU263681.1:0-38964 GCA_020310875.1 Ceratopteris richardii
TGGCTTTTCTGATGTTGCTATGTAGCTTGCAGTAAAGTAAGAAGCCTGTGGTGGATTTGTTTGATGGATATGTGATATAACTAAGGATAAGTATGACAAGCAGATGTTAGTCACTTTTACCTGTTAACTGATGATACTCATGTCCTCGGAGGGGGGCTGTTCGATGTCTTTTACATTTTAATTCCTCATGTTTCATCACGTTGGTCTGATGAGGTGATAATTTGTAAGGTTTATATGTCTTCTCTTTAGTAAGCACTTGCCTGTTCCCCACTTTTCCTTCCTTCTGCTTATTTTTTTCCTTTCCAGTTTCGAGCAAAATTTTATATTAATCCCTCTCATTTGCATTGCCATGTGAAGGTTTCCAGCTTTCAAAAGACAAAATTATACCCCTATTATATTGATTATTGCAGGGTTAATGTGGTTGTTGGGGAGTATGAGGAACGTATGATGACAACAGGAATGCACATTGTTGCAGATATATATTGTACACAGTGCAATCAAAACGTAGGATGGAGATATGTAAGATCTCTCTCTCTCTCTCTCTCTCTCTCTCTCTCTCTCTCTCTCTCTCTCTCTCCCCCCCCCCCTCCCTCTCTCTCTCTCCCTCTCTCTCTCTCTCTGTGTCTGTCTGCCTGTCTCTCTCTCTGTGTCTGTCTGCCTGTCTCTCTCTCCCCCTCCCCCCCTCCTCCCTCCCTCCCTCCCTCCCCCCTCCCCCCCCCCCTTTTCCTCTCTCTCTCTCTCTCTCTCTCTCTCTCTCTCTCTCTCTCTCTCTCTCTCTCTCTCTCTCTCTCTCTCCATGGCTCGCGACCTGCACTGCTCTGTCTGCTGCGCAACAGCCTCCACAACAGCCTCTCGCCTCCCTCAGCCCCTCCCGCGCTCTGCTCGATCTGCACGAAAACCCTAATCGCCACCTCTCCCTTCTCCCGCAGCTCTTCCCCGTGTGTGTGTGTCTCTCTCTCTCCCCCTCCATGGCTCGCGACCTGCACTGCTCTGTCTGCTGCGCAACAGCCTCCACAACAGCCTCTCGCCTCCCTCAGCCCCTCCCGCGCTCTGCTCGATCTGCACGAAAACCCTAATCGCCACCTCTCCCTTCTCCCGCAGCTCTTCCCCGTGCAGAAACCCTAAAACGCAGCGCCAACCCCCCCCCCCCCCCCCCCCGACAGCCTGCCCGCAGCCCTCACGCCATGCACAACCTATCCTCAGCCCCTCCCGCAACGTCTCTCGCCTCCCCCAGGCCCGTTCGCGACCTGTCCCCGGCCTCCACCGTGAACTGCTCTCTTTTTAGGGTTTTCAGGCTTTCGAAAATAATTTTTTAGGGTTCAGCAACTCAGTCTTAGGGTTTCCCTGCCCCGGACTAATAACTGTTTCCTACAGTTATTAGCCACTCCCACCCTTGCTCCATCGCGCATCGGGCGCGCTCCCGTCTTCATCGCAAGTCTTTAGGCTCAGTACTCTGAGCATTTTTTCATCTTCGAATGCAATGAGCGCTACGGCTAAGAAGGACGATTTGACAAAAATGGAGGACAAACTGACCATAGCTATCAAAGAAAACAAGAAGATGGTGGACTCCACTATCACGGCCATCATCAGCCGCCTCTCAAAGCTCGAGAAGGAAGTAGAAACATATCATAAGGAGAGGGAAGTATGGCAGAAAGAGAAAGAAGAATGGGCTAAGGAGAGGGCAAACATGAAAGAGGAATTGGAGCTCCTCAAAGCTTCAATGGTCTCTCTTACACCCGAAGAAGGAGAGATTAATATGAACAAGACAGAAGCTCTCAAAGAAGAACTCACCAAATCCTTGACCGAGAGCATGGAAAACAAATTAGAAGCTACCAAAGAAGGGTGGATCGACATAGTGAAGAAGAACATCAAAAAAGAAGCCAAAGAGAAAGCACAAAAGGAAGAAGCCCTCATCGTGCACACCACTATTGAGGAAGAAAAGATGAGACATGCCCGCCGTCTCAATGTACGCATCACGGGCATTGAAGAAAAAGAAGGCTCTACCCCCAAGTCCGATGGGAAGACACTATGCAAGATACTCGGCTACAAAGAGGAGTCCCCCCCATTCATCAAGTCTTGGAGAACGGGACGAGACCCCACGAAGAAGAGAGCTCTCATTCTACACTTCCCTTCCGAAGATATAAGATCTACTTTCCTACGCAAGAGGGTGATTTTGAGAGCACTTGATGGCCCCCCCATCTACCTTGACGATGATCTCACACCCATGCAGGTAGCACACCGTCGTGCATGCATGCCGAGAGTACATCAAGCTCGCAAAGAAGGAAAGAAGGCTTCATACAGAGATGGTCGTGTCATCATTGATGGCAAGGCCATCCCATAGGGATTCGCGGCCTGTGAGACACTCGAGGAGATACACCTTGCAGTTTGGAACTGCAATGGAGATCTATGGACACACCCAGAGAGATTGGAAGAGGTGCGCAAAGGCAAAGACATCATTATGCTCACAGAGACACATGAGAGCCCGGACCGGGGCCTACCTCGTGTCCACGGTTTTCAGTGGGAGTCCACATACAGAGAGTGTACACGTCAGCACACCACCCGAGGATCAGGAGGAGTAGCCATACTCTTTAGAGATGGACTTCAGAGCAGGATACAGATAGTCGCACGTGATTCACAGGCCAGATATCTTTGGATTCGACTCCAGCTCTCGCAGGAGAGGATCATCTTCATAGCATTATGCTACTTTGCTCCTTCTAGCTCGCGTTTCGCTATCATAGATCGAGAGGAGGACTCACCATACACTTGCTTGTCAGAAGAGATTACAGAGAGTACTCTGCATTAGGGGAAGTCTTCCTTATGGGAGACTTCAATGCCAGGACAGGCAATGATCAGTGTGAGATATTTGACCCAGAAGACCCGGAGATACTATATACCATAGAGGATGAGTCTACAGCTCGAGCTTCAGCTGACGCTACACACACTCACTATGGCACTCACCTACTCAGATTAGGCTCTTGACATAATCTCGTTATCTATAACGGGATGACTCAGTGGCCTACCTCAGGAGGATTGACATGCATACCACACTCAGTCACAGATGGCGGGGGAAGTACAGTAGATTACGTCATGGGGTCCAGAGAGGCCATCCACCTACTTACCTCATTCACCATCCCACCCATACCCATTGGGGCTGATCACACATACCTCGCACTCTCCCTGAAGGGAGACACCCCTACACGCATACCCGCAGCACGCATCCCACACACCACCATCCACTTCACACACGAGCTAGCTCACATATGCGGCTCGAGTCGAGCAGGGTCTTCTCTTACTTCATCCTGACACTCCACTATCCCTACTCACCTCTCAGATAGCATCAGTTCTTCAGACATCAGCCATCAGCTCCTTCCCACACACCATCCATTCTCGTCACACACCTCCTCCCGGGACTATGCCACAACATCGTTGGTATGATGAGGATTGCAGAGATCTTTACCGCCGACTACGAGCTCAACGAGCATTGGGAGAGATCACAGAGAGAGAGGCCAAGGGACAGATGAAGACTCTCACACGTCGAAAGAGGCGAGCCTTTGAGGAGGCACAGGAGCTTGAGCTATACCATCTCTTTATGAGTATGGACAGTGCTGCAGCATGGCGCAGCCTACGAGAGCCACGCCCGACCACACCTATTGGAGACCCACACACATGGCATGATTATGCTCAGAGGTTATATGAGGTACCTAGGCAGCCTCCCATTCCCCATCCACTTGAGCCTCTCCCTACTAGTTCTTCTCTCTTCACAGCAAAGATGGTTGAGAGGGCCATACGACGACTTCGACATGGACGTTCGACAGACCACGCAAGATTGCAGAGCGAGCATCTCATATATGCAGCCTCCACTATAGCCCCGTTGATTGCACATGTCTTCAACCGGGCTATAGGAGAGGGCTTCGCAGAGGAGTGGACTAGGCACACCATTGTGCCTATCCACAAATCTGGCGACACCCTAGATCCAGGGAACTACAGGACCATCATGATTGGCCACACCATGGCCAAACTATACGGTGCCATACTTGAGGCAGAGCTCAGTTCATATGCAGAGACTGAGGGGCTACGAGCACGAGGCCAAGCAGGTTTTCGACGAGCTTTCTCTACTATTGATCACATCTTCATTCTGCGCCCCTCATTGATGGGGCAAGGGTGCGGAAGAAGAGGCTATATTGCTGCTTTGTGGACTTCCGCGAAGCTTTTGATACAGTGCCGCGAGAGAGGCTCTTCCAACGCCTCCAGAGCTTGGGAGTACCATCAGGGATGATTTGGGCCATCTATGCACTCTATGAGCAGGTGACTGACTGGGAGGGTACGGTGTCCAGGAGGTATGTCTGAGGCCATTGCTAGCACCATCGGTGTTAAGCAAGGCTGCCCACTCTCTCCCACTCTATTTGGTCTCTACATTGACGAGATTGAGGACTACATTCTCCGAGCTGGAGGAGAGGGTGCAGACCTCGCAGGTACACATGTCCACATTTTATTATATGCCGATGACATTGTCTTGATTTCAGAGTCACCCGAGGGATTACAGCGCCACCTTGAGGCCCTGGATGAGTTTTGTACACAGAGGGGCTTGACAGTAAACCTTGGCAAGACCAAGGTCATGATCTTCCACACCTCCCCCATGGTGAGGAATGGAGCAGGATTCAGAGCTGGTGGTGGACAGATTGAGGTGGTCACTTCCTATGTCTATCTCGGAGTCACATTCACGAGCTTGCCTGGCCCCTTCAGCATGAGACAGGCAGCCACCGATAGACTCACACGCGGATATGCAGCTTTAGCCATGTTAGAGCGGAGATGTCACCAAGCACACTTCCAGGAGCCCCGCACGAAGGGCTGGCTATTTGACACACTGGTCAGACCAGCTATGATGTATGCTGCGACGGTTTGGGCCCCAGGTCTCACAGTCACCCAGTGGAGTGCGATCGAGAGGCCACAGGTACGTATGATCTCGCGATTATTTCGTGGGAAACAGTCGGTGCCACATGACATCATCAGGGCAGAGCTAGCTGCACCACCCATGGCAGTAGAGGCACTATTCCAGACTATCTGCTTTATTCAGAGGATTAGGGACCTCCCTACAGATAGACTCACACACAGAGCTCTTGAGGCATCTATACAGATATCAGAGTTAGGATATGAGAGAGCTTGGTACACTCAGGTTAGAGTCTGGTTTGATAGTCATGGACTTGATATGGACAGATTGCCGCCTTTTCAGTATGACCCAGACTCACCTCACATCCACCTCTCTCGTCGTGAGAGGAATGTTGTGCTCAGACAGGATCTCTGGCAGCTCTCTGGCAGCTCTACATTAGTCAGACATGGCACACACCACACATGGGATCGAGACTATCGCACTATCGAGACCAGTTCATAGACATACTAGCTGACGGTTTCATCCAGCGACCACGCTACATGGATACTCACATGCCTCATAGCTTGAGGGTAGCGATTGGCCAGCTGAGAGTCTCATCACACCGACTCGAGATTGAGACGGGCAGAGCCGCAGACATTCCCAGAGAGGAGCGGATATGCAGAGTATGCAGAGTAGAGATGGAGGATGAGGAGCACTTTGTATGCAGATGTAGCACATATGATGGCATCAGAGGCAGATACGAGACTGTTTGCAGGGCAGCCCACCCTCCGAGAGATCATGGACTCTAGAGACCAGCGACAGCTCGGGCGATTCTTACTAGAGATACAGAGTCACAGAGATTCCCTACTCCAGCCTACTGTAGCACTCCATACAGGAGGGAGACAGAGTCAGCTCACTGACTTCTTTATTCCACGACGTGCTGCAGCCCTCCCCCCCTCAGCCCACATACCGAGCGGGGTGACTCTTCAGCAGGCTCAGATATCTCGAGCTAGGAGACGACCCCGTGATATAGGATATCGGGCCCCGAGACTTCACCGACACCAGATTGCGGAGATCCAGGCTTGTGACCATCGCGCCATGGAGGAGAGACGATCCCAGATGATGGCCGATCCTGTTGCAGCCATCAGGGTGGCCCTGACTCCACCTCCACCTATGTATCACATATTACATCCCACCCACTAGCACAGGATGGAGCTAGTTAGTCGTTTTAGATGCATTCTCATGGTTGTTGTACTACCCTTTTGCATATAGACTATCATAGATATCGCACTCCATACACCCCCCACCACTTTCATGGGTATCCCCATATGCACACTACGGAGATCTATATCAGCTTAACCAGTTTCTTTTCAGCACTTTTATCTTTTCTGATTGACAGAAGATACACCCATGTACATCGATTTGTCTCATAGGCCGAGTTCGGCCTCCTAATAGACGTAAAAACACTTTCTTTCTTTCTTTCTTTTCTCTCTCTCTCTCTCTCTCTCTGTCTGCCTGTCTCTCTCTCTCTCTGTCTGCCTCTCTCTCTCTCTGTCTGTCTGCCTCTCTCTATCTCTCTCTCTCTCTGAAACCCTAAATCTGTACCTGCTCTCGCTCTGCCCGTCCAGGTGACCTAAATCTACTCGTCACGAAACCCTAAATCCGCCTGCTGCTCTGTACCGGACCCTAAATCTGTACCCGAGCTGGGGGGCACAACTTGGATTCTAGTGTTGCAAGTCTGTACCGGACCTGGGGGCACAACTTGGATTCTAGGGTTTCAAATCTCCCTGTCTCGGACTAATAATTGTTGCCTACAGTTATTAGCCACTCCCACCCTTGCTCCATCGCGCATCGGGCGCGCTCCCGTCTTCATCGCAAGTCTTTGGGCTCAGCACACTGAGCATTTTTTTCTCATCTTCGAATGCAATGAGCGCTACGGCTAAGAAGGACGATTTGATGAAAATGGAGGACAAACTGACCATAGCTATCAAAGAAAACAAGAAGATGGTGGACTCCACTATCACGGCCATCATCAACCTCCTCTCAAAGCTCGAGAAAGAAGTAGAAACATATCACAAAGAGAGGGAAGCATGGCAGAAAGAGAAAGAAGAGTGTGAGAGGGAGAGAAACAAAGAAAAAGAAGAATGAGCTAAGGAAAGGGCAAACATGAAAGAAGAATTGGAGCTCATCAAAGCTTCAATGGTCTCTCTCACACCCGAAGAGGGAGAGATTCATATGAACACGACAGAAGCTTTAAAAGAAGAACTCACCAAAGCTTTGACCGCGAGCATGGAAAACAAATTAGAAGCCACCAAAGAAGGATGGATCGACATAGTGAGAAAGAACATAAAAAAAGAAGCCAAAGAAGAAGCACAAAAGGAAGAAGCACTCATCGTGCACACCACCATTGAAGAAGAAAAGATGAGACATGCCCGTCGTCTCAATGTACGCATCACGGGTATTGTAGAAAAAGAAGGCTCTACACCCGAGTCCGACGGGAAGACACTATGCAGGATGCTCGGCTACAAAGAGGACTCCCCTCCATTTATCAAGTCTTGGAGAACGGGACGAGACCCCACGAAGAAGAGAGCTCTCATTCTACACTTCCCTTCAGAAGATGTAAGATCTACTTTCCTACGCAAGAGGGTGATTCTGAGAGCACTTGATGGCCCCCCCATCTACCTTGATGATGATCTCACACCCATGCAAGTAGCACATCGCCGTGCATGCATGCCGAGAGTACACCAAGCTCGCAAAGAAGGAAAGAAGGCTTCATACAGAGATGGTCGTGTCATCATTGATGGCAAGGACATCCCATAGGGATTCGCGGCCTGCGAGACACTCGAGGAGATACACCTTGCAGTTTGGAACTGCAATGGAGACCTATGGACACACCCAGAGAGGTTGGAAGAGGTGCGCAAAGGCAAAGACATCATTATGCTCACAGAGACACATGAGAGCCCGGACCGGGGCCTACCTCGAGTCCACGGTTTCCAGTGGGAGTCCACATACAGAGAGTGTACACGTCAGCATACCACCAGAGGATCAGGAGGAGTAGCCATACTCTTCAGAGATGGACTTCAGAGCACGATACAGATAGTCACACGTGACTCACAGGCCAGATATCTTTGGATTCGACTCCAGCTCTCACAGGAGCGGATCATCTTCATAGCTTTATGCTACTTTGCTCCCTCTAGCTCGCGATTCGCTATCATAGATCGAGAGGAGGACTCACCATACACTTGCTTGTCAGAAGAGATTACAGAGTAGTCTGCACTAGGGGAAGTCTTCCTTATGGGAGACTTCAATGCCAGGACAAGCAATGATCAGTGTGAGATATTTGACCCAGAAGACCCACAGATACTACGTACCATAGAGGATGAGTCTACAGCTCGAGCTTCAGCTGACTCTACACACACATTATGGCACTCACTTACTCGGACTAGGCTCTCGACATAATCTCGTTATCTATAACGGGATGGCTCAGTGGCCTACCTCAGGAGGATTGACATGCATACCACACTCAGTCACAGATGGAAGGGGAAGTTCAGTAGATTACGTCATGGGATCTAGAGAGGCCATTCACCTACTTACCTCATTCACCATCCCACCTATACCCATTGGGGCCGATCACGCATACCTCGCTCTCTCCCTCAAGGGAGACACCCCTACACGCACACCCGCAGCACGCATCCCACACACCACCATCCACTTCACACACGAGCTAGCTCACATATATGCGGCCCAAGTCGAGGAGGGTCTTCTCTTGCTTCACCCTGACACTCCACTATCCCTACTCACCTCACAGATAGCATCAGTTCTTCAGACATCCGCCATCAACTCCTTCCCACACACCATCCATTCTGGTCACACACCTCCTCCAGGGACTATGCCACAACATCGTTGGTATGATGAGGAATGCAGAGATACCTACCGCCGACTACAAGCTCAGCGAGCATTGGGAGAGATCACAGAGAGACAGGCCACGGGACAGATGAAGACTCTCACACGTCGGAAGAGGCGAGCCTTTGAGGAGGCACAGGTGCTTGAGCTATATCATCTCTTTATGAGTATGGACAGTGCTGCTGCACGGCGTACCCTACGAGAGCCACGCCCGACCACACCTATTGGGGACCTACACACATGGCATGATTATGCTCAGAGATTATATGAGGTGCCTGGGCAGCCTCCCATTCCCCATCCACTTGAGCCTCTCCCTACTAGCTCTTCTCTTTTCACAGCAAAGATGGTTGAGAGGGCCATAGGAAGACTGTGACATGGACGTTCGACAGACCATACGGGATTGCAGAGCGAGCACCTCATATATGCATCCTCCACTATAGCCCCGTTGATTGCACATGCCTTCAATCGGGCTATAGGGGAGGGCTTCCCAGAGTGGACTAGGCACAGCATTGTGCCTATCCACAAATCTGGCGACACCCTAGATCCAGGGAATTACAGGACCATCTTGATTGGCCACACCATGGCCAAACTATACGGTGCCATACTTGAGGCAGAGCTCAGCTCATATGCAGAGACTGAGGGGCTACGAGCACGAGGCCAGGCAGGTTTTCGGCGAGCTTTCTCTACTATTGATCACATCTTCATTTTGCGCTGCCTCATTGATGGGGCAAGGGTGCGGAAGAAAAGACTATATTGCTGCTTTGTGGACTTCCGCAAAGCTTTCGATACAGTGCCACGAGAGAGGCTCTTCCAACGCCTTCAGAGCTTGGGAATACCATCAGGGATGATTTGGGCCATCTATGCACTCTATGAGCAGGTGACCGGGAGAGTACAGTGTCCAGGAGGTATGTCTGAGGTCATTGCTAGCACCATCGGTGTTAAGCAAGGCTGCCCGCTCTCTCCCACTCTATTTGGTCTCTACATCGATGAGATTGAGGACTACATTCTCCGAGCTGGAGGAGAGGGTGCAGACCTCGCAGGTACACCTGTCCACATTTTATTATATGCTGATGACATTGTCTTGATTTCAGAGTCACCCGATGGATTACAACGCCACTTGGATGCCCTCGATGAGTTTTGTACACAGAAGGGCTTGACAATAAGCCTTGGCAAGACGAAGGTCATGATCTTCCACACCTCCCCCTTGGTGAGGAATGGAGCAGGATTCACAGCCGGCGGTGGACAGATTGAGGTGGTCACTTCCTATGTCTACCTCGGAGTCACATTCACGAGCTTACCTGGCCCCTTCAGCATGAGACAGGCAGCCACCGATAGACTCACACGAGCATATGCAGCTTTAGCCATGTTAGAGCGGAGATGTCACCAGGCACACTTCCAGGAGCCCCGCACGAAGGGGTGGCTATTTGACACACTAGTCCGACCAGCTATGATGTATGCTGTGACGGTTTGGGCCCCAGGCCTCACAGCCACCCAGTGGAGTGCGATCGAGAGTCCCCAGGTACGTATGATCTCGCGACTATTTCGCGGGAAACAGTCGGTACCACATGACATCATCAGGGCAGAGCTAGCTGCACCACCCACGGTAGTAGATGCACTATTCCAGACTATCTGCTTTATTCAGAGGATGAGGGAGCTCCCTACAGATAGACTCACACGCAGAGCTTTTGAGGCATCTATACAGATATCAGAGTCAGGATATGAGAGAGCTTGGTACACTCAGGTTAGAGTATGGTTTGATAGTCATGGGGTTGATATGGACAGATTGCCGCCTTTTCAGTACGACCCAGACTCACCTCACATCCACCTCTCTCGTCATGAGAGGAATGTTCTGTTGAGACAGGATCTTTGGCAGCGCTACATTAGTCAGACATGGCACACACCACACATGGGATCGAGACTATTGCACTATCGAGACCAGTTCTTAGACATCGTAGCGGACGGTTTCATCCGGCGGCCATGTTACATGGATACTTACATGCCTCATAGCTCGAGGGTAGCGATTGGCCAGTTGAGAGTCTCATCACATAGACTAGAGATTGAGACGGGCAGAGCCGCAGACATTCCCAGAGAGGAGCGGATATGCAGGGTTTGCAGAGTAAAGATAGAGGATGAGGATCACTTTGTATGCAGATGTAGCGCATATGATGGCATCAGAGGTAGATACGGGACTCTATTTACAGGGCAGCCCACCCTCCGAGAGATCATGGACTCTAGAGACCAGCGACAGCTCGGGCGATTCCTACTAGAGATACAGAGTCACAGAGATTCCCTACTCCAGCCTACTGTAGCAGCCCATACAGGAGGGAGACAGAGTCAGCTCACTGAGTTCTTTATTCCACGACGTGCTACAGCCCTCCCCCCCTCAGCCCACACACCGAGAGGGGTGACTCTTCAGCAGGCTCAGGCTGCTCGAGCTAGGAGACGACCCCGTGCTAGAGGATATCGGGCCCCGAGACATCACCGACATCAGATTGCAGAGATCCAGGCTCGTCACCATGGCGCCATGGAGGAGAGACAATTCCAGATGATGGCTGATCCCGCTGCAGCTATCACGATGGCCTTGACTCCACCTCCACCTATGTATCACATCTTACACCCGCCCACTAGCACAGGATGGAGCTAGTTAGTCGTTTCAGATGCATTCCCATGCTTGTTGTACTACCCCTTTGCATATAGACTGCCATAGATATCGCACTCCATACACCCCCCCCTTTCATGGGTATCTCCACACGCATTTCACGGAGATATGTGTCAGCTTTACCAGTTTCTTTTTCAGCACTTTTATCTTCTCTGATAGACAGAAGATACACCCATGTACATCGATTTGTCTCATAGGCGGAGTTCGGCCTCCTAATAGACGTAAAAACACTTTCTTTCTTTCTTTCTCTTTCTTCCATGGCTCCCAAGTTGGAGGAACAGTTGGCCACCTTAGAGCATGTCCTTCGAGAGTTGATAGGAAAACACAAGAAAGAAGCAGATTCTGCACTGAACGGGGTTACCCGCAGAGTCGTCGCCCTCGAAGCCAAGGTGGCAACCTTGGAGAAGGAAACGAATCCCTTTGGGAAGAGCTTCTTGCTATCCACAAGCAACACTTACGGGACCGGGAGGAGTTGCACACTGAGCTTACTGATATGAGAACGAAACTGGACAGTATGCGCGAGGAGGGGGAGATCGCCCCACAGCTAGAGGACATTCGGGTGACTATCAAGGAGGAGTGCATGGAGGTGGTTCAGAGCGAGCTTGAGACTAAGAAAGATGGATGGGTCGAGGTTGTAAAAAAGAACCTTCGACAGGAGGCAAAGAAGAACAACCACTATGAGGAGATCCACATAGTACATACCACCATTGAGGAGGAGCGGATGCGACAGGCTCGCAGGCTCAATGTTCGCGTCTCCGGCCTCACAGAGACAGACGGGTCACCAGAGCAAGACGGGCGTTGCTTGTGCAGACTACTTGGATACCGCGCGGATGAGTCTCTCCCTTTCACCAGAGCCTGGAGAGAAGGACGAGATATCATACGGAGCAGAGCACTTATCATTCAGTTCTCAGATGAGGCCGGGAGGAGAGACTTCCTCAGACGACGGGCGGTACTACGCACTACAACCGGGCACCCCCATCTATTTGGATGACGACCTCACACGGATGCAGGTAGAGCAAAGACGTGCATGCATGCCGCGTGTCCTCCAGGCTAGACGAGAGGGACATCGTGCCCTATACAGAGACGGTCGGGTCATCATTGATGGACGGCCCATTGACTAGGGATTCACGGCCTATGAGACAACACAGCAGGAGGTGCACATTGCAGCAGGAGGTGCACATTGCAGTTTGGAACTTCAATGAATCTTTGTGGACACATCGAGGGCGCCTCGAGGAGGTGATGGAGGGCAGAGACATGATCTTCTTGACAGAGACACACCAAAGCCCGGGGAGGAGCCCACCGAGCATTGAGGGCTATATGTGGGAGTCAGCTCACAGCCGACAGATAAGACAGCACAACCACACGAGGATTATAAGGAGTAGCCGTGCTCTACAGACAGTCCGCTACAGCACATGGTACAGGTGGTAGCTAGCGACCCATAGGCACGTTTCATGTGGATACGCCTCCAACTATCAGAGGAGAGAGCAACGTATTTCGCCGTATGCTATATTGCACCCATCGGTTCGCGCTTCACACATTCCCCCGAGCAGCTATCTTGGGGGAGGGACCAGACACCACATCGCCATATGACTGCCTCAGTGACACGATTATGGAGTATACCGGGATGAGCAAAGTCTTCCTTGTAGGAGACTTCAATGTCCGCACTCAGAGCCACCAGTTTGATATCTATGACTTTGACGACCCTGAGATGCTTCGTACCATAGAGGACATGCCTACACTCAGAGCCTCAGCCGACACCCGCCACACCCACCTCGTACGGCCGACACCTACTCCAAATGGGAGGAGCACACCGTCTCGTTATATATAATGGGATGGGGACCTGGCCCACATCGAGCGGTCTCACCTGCATTCCACCCACGACACCACAGGGAGGCAGTGTGGTAGACTATGTTATCGGACCCCTGGAGGTGACATCTCATCACCTCATTCACTATCCCACCCTTACCGATTGGAGCTGATCACGCATATCTTGCCTATCCATTCGCGGCTCACCATGCATATCCCACCCCGTCACCATACAGCCACGAGCCCATACCACCATTCACTTTAGACATGAGCTAGCACGTATCTATAGCTCCCATGTTCAAGAGCGCATCTACTCTCTTGATCCCTCTGCCTCCTTGGACACCCTCACCGCCCACTTCTCCTCGATCCTCCACACATCTGCTACTCTGAGCTTCCCATACACCACCCACAACACCGCACATTCGATACGGCTGGGACATACACCCCAGAATAGATGGTACAATGAGGAGTGTAGGCGACTATACCGACATCTCAGAGCACAGAGTATCTTGGGATCCATCACAGAGAGGGAGGCATGACGACAGATGCGAGCCCTCACACGCCGGAAGTGGGCGAGCTTTCGAGGAGAGACAGGAGGCAGAGTTGATCTACCTTCTCATGAGTAGGGATTGTGCCACCGCGTGGAGGGCACTACGTGAGCCACGCCCACCTACACCCATAGCAAATCCTCAAACTTGGCAAACCTACGCCCAGAGGTTATATGACGTCCCATGACAGACACCATTGCTAATCCCTCCCACACCGCATCTTGTGATATCCACCCTCTTCACGGCAGGCATGGTACGACAAGCCATCCATGGGCTACAGCATGGCCGTTCAGCAGACCACATGGGGCTACAGGGAGAGCACTTTATATACGCAGAAGATGTAGTTTCCCACTTGATCGCCCTTCTCTTCAACTGTGCTTTGGTTGAGGGATTACCTGACTCATGGACTATGCATACCATTACGCCTATCCATAAGTCCGGTGATATGATGGACCCAGGGAACTACAGGACTATTATGATAGGCCATATCCTGGCCAAGATATATGGGGCAGTACTAGAGGCAGAGCTCAGTACACACGCTGAGGCATCTCGGATCAGAGCACCCGGCCAGGCAGGCTTCCGCCGCACTTTTTCCACCATCGACCACATCTTCGTGCCTCGTTGCTTGATTGAGAGCGCGAAGGCAAGGAAGCAGAGACTATACTGTTGCTTTGTGGATTTCCGCAAAGTCTTCGACATGGTCCCGAGAGAGAGACTACTACGGAGGCTCCAGGAGCTACAACTACCATCAGACATGCTATGGGCCATCCATGCTTTGTATGCACGAGTCACAGGCAGGGTACGCTGCCCTGGCGGCCTATCGGACATCCTTGTTAGCACCATTGGTGTGAAACAAGGTTGCCCTCTCTCACCCACTCTCTTCGGTCTCTACATCGACGAGATCACGGAGTATATATAGCGAGCAGGAGGGTGAGGAGGAGACCTCGGAGGTACGCCAGTACACATCCTATTATATGCTGATGACATTGTCTTGCTTTCAGAGTCACAGGAGGGGTTGTAGTCACATTTACATGAGCTCGATAGCTTTTGCATGGAGAGAGGACTCAAAGTGAACCTTGGCAAGACCAAGGTCATGATCTTCCATACCTCCAGGACAGTATGCCATCGCGCCTCTTTCACTGCAACTGGAGGACATATAGAGGTAGTGGACTCCTATGTCTACCTAGGTGTCACCTTCTCGGGCAGCATAGGGGTATTCTCCATGGCACAGGCCGCGAGAGATAGATTGACGTGAGGCTATGCGGCACTTGCAGGATTGGAGAGACACTGCTTTCAGACACATTTTCAGGAGCCCCGGACTAAGGGGTGGCTCTTCGACACTAGTGTGACACCCGCATTGATGTACGCAACAGAAGTATGGGCACTAGGGATCACGGAGGCGATGTGGACGCGGATTAAGAGGCCCAGGTCACCATGATCTCATGCTTGCTGCGCAGCAAGCCCTCCGTTCCACATGACATTATACGAGCTGAGCTTGGCACACCACCGATGCTAGTGGAGCCCCTCTTCCAGTTGGTGACCTTTATTCTGAGAGTCAGAGAGCTCCCCACCAGTCGACTCACCAGGCTTGCATTTGAGAGCTCTAGACATTTGGCAGAGACAGGGCATGAGAGAGTATGGTATGCACAGACTTATCGATGGTTAGCAGACCATGGGATGAGCATTACGGATCTCCCCCCTTTTCAGTATGACCTCTCTTCCCCCCACCTTACCCTCTCTCATTCGGAGAGGAATAGGATCATCCGTCAGGACCTACTACAGATACACGTCAAGGAGACATGGATAGCACCACGGGAGCCTCTTCCCACAAAGGAGGCAACACTACAGAGAGCACTTCCTGAGAGTGACAACGGATGGTTTCATTTAGAGACCACGATACATGGATACATACATGGCACCAGCCGAGAGAGTGCCCATTGGGCAGCTCAGAGTATCATCACACCAGCTCGAGATTGAGGTTGGGCGAGCGACACATACCCTGAGGGACGAGAGATTATGCAGGATATGCCGAGAGGAGGTAGAGGATGAGGAGCACTACACATGTAGATGCCAGGCATATGAGGACATCAGAGATCGCTACCCACAACTCTTCAGGGGGCCCAGAGAGATCAGGTTTTTATTGGGGACAGAGGACCAGCGCCCTCTAGATCGTTTCCTAGCGCCCTCTAGATCGTTTCCTAGTAGAGCTCCAGCACCGCCGTGCATCACATCTCCAGCAGAAGATGGAGATACACCCCCCCCCTTTCAGACTTATATTAAATATTTTTTCAGACCCACAGCCACTCGAGGACCCAGCTCGATGTGGGGTGTCACATTACACATAGCAGAGGAGCTTAGACGACAGCGTCGACGACCGAGACCCCCACTCCGGAGAGCCCGTCCACATCAGAGAGAGATTCAGGCGATTCACGCACGCCATGACATGGAGATACAGAGACGTCAGCAACGCACCCTTGTCGATTTGGACGTTCAGAGCATTTTGAGGATCCCCATGATGCCTTACCCACCGATGCATTATATCCTACACCCACTCGAGGCATTTAGTGGGTTGTGATACCATCGAGCCTCCCTCCCTATGCATATCATATTTGTATCTCAACCCATTGAGCATATAGAGTGCATACCCATAGCACCCCACACCCTTTTGCTGTACTCACACTTTATTTTCCTTTTGGGATCACAGTGGATTGATCATACTGATGTATATGTTTTGTCTCATAGGTTGATTTTGGCGTCTAATAGGCGTTAAAAAGTCTTTCTTTCTTTCTTTCTTTCTCTCTCTCTCTCTCTCTCCTCTCTCTCTCTCTCTCTCTCTCTCTCCCCCTCCCCCCCCAAAACCCCCCCACACACCTCCAAAACCCCCTTTTCCCCCTCTCCACCCCCCTCTTCCCCCCCCCTCATCTCTCTCTCTCATCTCTCTCTCTCTCTCTCTCACACACACACCACACACACACACACACACACAACCACACACACCACACACACACACACACACACGCAGGCACGCATGCACGCGCGCGCACGCGCAAATGCATTGTTTGCGCATGCACATGCGCGCGCGCACACACAAACCCCCCCCCCCCCCCCACCCCCCCCCAAAAAAAAAAAAAACCCCCAAAAAAAAAAAAAAAAAAAAAAAAAAAAAAAAAAAAAAAAAGAAAAAAAGAAAAAAAAAAACCCACAACCCACCCACCCACACACATGCGCGTGCGCGCGTGCGTTCACACACACACACACGCGCAAAAGACTCTTTTCATATTATGAAGACACCTTTTTTGGGGGGGGACTTACAAGGGGCAAGCTGACGGATGCTAGTTTTGTGCAGAGAAAAGGTATCCAAAAAGGCAATTTGAACAGCTTTGGGTAAATGATGGAAAACCAATGTGATCTAAACCATGATTGTGGAATCTGCCTTGCCAGTAACCTTCACAAAATTGAATCTCACTGACATAGCCTGGAATGGAAATCTTTTTTATTTTTTTAATAAATTATTATTTATTTATTTATTTATTTATGGCTTCATGGCATCAGCATGAAACTGGATCTATTATATGCTGTGTGCACCACCAAAGTAGGTGTACAGTGAACTATGTTTTCCATCTAGCTAGTTGTTGAAGACAACAATCAATATTTCACCAGAACAGGAAAAGGAAGAGAAACCTTGTAGGAGATAAAACATTGAGTTAAAGAAAACATACAGAAGCATACAAAACCACTTACAAATACGGAAAGTCACAAATATACACAACATAAACAAAGACATGCACAAGCAAATGCATACACATGCTACAGGCATATATAGATCACATCAGACAATAAGAAGTCAACCAAATGACACATGAAAATAATAATTACCAAGTGATACTGATAGTAAGTAAATACCAATGAGGAATATAACAGGGAGGGTGAGTAGTAGTCATCTGGAGCACCATTCATTTCGAAAGAGAGACTCTTCACTCCTCTTTAAGAAGTGTGTTTGGACTACTTCACACTTCGGCACAAAAATAGGAAAAATCTCTTGATTTATTTTCAGAAATCACTCTCATGTAAACTATTTGCCAAGTGCATTAAGCGCAGAGCTTCTTAGGGAACGTTTCCAAAAAGGAAAAAAGAAGAAAAGAGAAGAAGTATTTTTTCTCTCCTTGCTTTGCCTGGACTCTTGCTTCTTCTTTCTTTCCTCTTTGAATAATTGTGTATCTCCTGCACTACAGTTCATTGTAAATTCAGAAATTTATGTTTGTTATGCCATACAGGAAAAAGCGTTTGATGAATCTCAGAAATATAAAGAAGGAAAGTTCATCCTGGAAAGGTTTGCTTCACTGCTTTGTTATTGAAGGATCCATCATGCTTGATAATGTACATAGTCTATTTTGCACCTCTCTCTCTTTGTGTACACATTGTTAGCTTTCATTTTGAGTTCACTTAGATGTTTCTACTCTATTTTGTTTATGGATACTTGGTGTATCACTGATGGATATGGGTTTGTCTCATAGGGCCAATTTAGGTCTTAGAAGACGTTATTATAACTTTCTTTCTTTCTTCCTTCCTCTCTCTCTACGCACACAACATGCACACACACCCCCCAAAATAAAAAAAAAAAAGAAAAACCCACCCACCCACGATATACATACACTTGTAACATCCTATGGACTACTCTGTCCCCTTTTGACTTGTGTAGGGGAAGGATTGATGGAGGATGTGAACATCCTCAAGCCCATTCTTCTACTGATGGGGATAGTGCGAGCTAAGAAACAGCACTTTCAGCAATGATTTTCAAGGGAAGATCAGTGCTGGAGCTGCCATCTTCGTGATGGTATCACTTCATTACTTCTCCGTTGAGCTGGAAGCTGCTTCTAAAACATGAGAAAGCCAAACAATGAATTTAGATTATCTGCATCAATAAATGGTTCAATATTCAGAGAATCATGTTCTGTAAATACTACTCCATGAAGACGCCCCAAAAAATGCTTTGTTTCTGTGATTTATCTTCTGCATCTTGAAGTATGAACAATATCAATATGTATAGCCAGCACACAAAAGGTGCAACATGACATTGAAATCTTGATTTGAAGCTTAGTTCTTGCCACAATATGAGCTGCAAAAAATACCTCGAGTTGTCATGAATTTGAAGTTAGTCAGTTGTGTCGTACTGATTCTTCAGTCTTACTCATTTCTGCTGGAGAAAGAAAAAGGATAAGACAAATATTTCATGTTGTGCACAAACTTTTCCAGTCAAGCATATTATTTACCCATGCCATCTCTAATAATTGTAGCATTCTTGAGTTGCTGTACTGTTTGAGAAGTGAAGAAACGAAAGCTTCTTTTTCTGGAGTCTAACACCACCATATGATGCTTATTCTCCAGTGTTATGTCATCCACAACAAAAGAGCAAATAAAGGTAGCTTATTGCTTGAATGTTATAAGCTTCTTAATAATAAAAAATATTAATTGAATCTTTTCAATAATCTTGTGAATTACCTGTCGATATTGATGTTGAAGGAAATCTTTTGCAACATACACGTGATGCTGAGAATTATTAATGGAGTTATCTGCCACCTGTGACGGTTAAGGGCCTTTGAAGCTTTCCTATGTGAATTAGTGAAACATTTTTGTCCTAGCTCCTAACCTGTCATCACACCCTTGTAACTGCACGTTAATCCTTGCTGCTAACGTTGTATCTCGTACATAAGGGGAGGACTGAAGTTCATCTTAAATATGTACAAAGATGACTTGCTACATAACAACCAAGATGATAATTAGGCTGTAAGGCATGTTTTATGGCTATGCTCCACAATTAGAAGGGTAGTGATACAAACTGATTCTAAAAAGTTCTTCTAATCATGCTATGCAGCATGTTTCTGACTAATGGAAGTCTTCCTTGGTCCCATTTCAATTGACGAGGTGATAAGCAAAATCACCTTAGGTATATGAATACTGAGACTTTTTGTGCCATCTTTGGTTCTCCAACCTCCAAAACTTTCCTGTGCATTTCCAATCTACACAACATCTCTGCTGAGCTGTGACGTGAAGGGCTTGAACTGAGATGTTCAACCCAAGGACGCCAAGGTGATTGCCAAAGAAAACATTTTATATTATGTTTGGCAAATCGCTTTACAATGGACGACAATGAGAGCTTGGCATGAGTAGTTCCACTATTGCTCAAAGTTGCACACCCCTCAAGAACTGAAAAGCCTTGGATAGAGAAATAGGGGCTGTCACATCCTCTCCTGTCTTGGAGAGGTTGTCCTCAACAAGCGGGTTCAGGTTTACAAACTTGTTGTGTTACAAAATGTTGGGAACATTACAATGGGCTAAGGGGACATGGTAGGCCCTAAGAGGTTCGGTAATATTTTCAGACAAGAGGATGGTCCAGGCCAAAGGTGTTGGCCAGGATCCAGTCGGTGTCAACTAAGGGATAGCCTTTCCTCTTGATGAGGAATTGGGACCCTTCACGTGTGTTGCGGTCCCATAAAGATGGCGTCTGGTTTGAATTGGTTCTCACCATCTTGAAGCACGGGGACGTCGCGTCCATACTTGGTGTCGGGTTTTAAACCGTTTCAGCAAGCTCACATGAAATGCATTATGTGATTTTGCTGATTTGCTACTCTACTTGTAGGGGCTGTAGTATCAATGGTTGAACTTCTGTGTGATCTTTCGGGGAAGTGTGACGTTCGTGCGCTCACAAGGACTAAGTCTCTGACTTCGAAAACTTCACCCGTCTTTGTTTCTGATTTGCGTACCTTGCCATGCGTTCGTTGCTCTTCTATAAGCTTGACTTTGCCTGCTCCAGCTTTGTTTTCCATTGGTCGGAGGAATGTACCGCATTCGGGGTCGTTGGTGGCCAAAGTGGAGTCTTGTGTGAGAGAGAGTGGAGTGATGATCTCTTTTCCAGTTGCGAGCTCAAATGGGGTCATTTTTGTACTCGAATGGACCGAGGCATTGTAGTGAAACTCCAAGGTGTCTAAGTGTTTGGCCCAATCTCGTTGGTCCATTCGCACATAGTTGCGAATGTAGTCTTCAATTGTTTGGTTGACCGCTCAGTTTGCCCATCGGTTTGCGGGTGATATGCGCTAGAAAACTTGAGTTGTGTGCCGAGTAAGCAAAAGAGTTTGGTCCATAACCAACTCAAGAAGCGGCCATCTCGATCCAAAACGATACTGAGGGGCAAGCCGTGATACTTGACAATGTGTGCGAAGAACAGTTGGGCCACCACTTAGCGTTCAAGGGAGGCTTAGCCGGAATGAAATGGGCCTTTTTGGTGAAGTAGTCGACAACGACAAATATAGTTGAGTATCCCTGGGATGGTGGGAGCTCGGTTATGAAGTCCATACTGATCATGTCCTAGGGCCTGTTTGGTATGGGAAGAGGTTGTAAGAGGCACGGCGGTTTGATTCTGTCTTGCTTGATAAGTTTGCATGTCGAATATGTTTCCATATACTCTTGAACTTGAGTCTTCATACCCAGCCAATAGAAGTGTCTGTGTAGCAACTCGTAGCTTCGGTTCTGGCCTCCATGTCCTACCACTTTACAATTATGTGCTTCCCAAAGCAAATCCTTGCGAAGCTCCAAGTCATCTGGGACATAGATTCGCCTTTCCGTAGAGTGTGCCATCTTCTATGGAATATCTGCCCAAGTACGAGGTGTTGCGAACCTCTTGCATGAGTTCCTCGATCGACTGTCACGTTGTTGAGCTTCCGGTAGAGTGTGCCGTCTTCTATGGAATATCTGCCCGAGTGTGACGTGTTGCAAACCTCTTGCATGAGTTCCTTCGCCGGCTGTCACATTCTTGAGCTTGCTTGATCTTGCCCTTTAGGTCGGATGATATCATGGACAAGGCTTGAATTTTAGGTCCTCTACTTAGTGCGTCTGGCATGATGTTCTGTTTCCCTGGCTTATGAATGATCTCGATGTCAAACTCTGTGAGGAAATCGTGCCATGTAGCTTGCTTTGGACATAGCTTCGAGTGGGAGGCAAGTACTTAAGTGAGATGTTGTCTGTGAAAACCTTGGTGTGCTTGTCCTGGACGTAGTGTCGCCATTTGCATAGGCAATGGACGACCGTGAGCATTTCCTTCTCATGTGTGCTCCACCCAAGGTCAACTTCGGTGAACTTGTGAGACTCGTAGGTGACCGGTTGCCCGTCTTGCATCAAGACTCCTCCGATCGCCGTGTCGGATGCATTGGCATGAATTTCGAAGGGTTTATCGAATTCTAGAAGTTTGAGGAGAGGGGCATTGCACATCACAATCTTAAGTGCTTCGAATGCATCTTCTTTGGCTTGGCCCCATTTGAAGTCCTCTTTCCCTTTGATCAAGTCCAAGAGTAGGGCTACGATCTTGCTAAAATCCCGAATGAAGCGGGGGGAGAGGAGGGTTGGCAGAATTCGATGAACTCCCGAACCGCTTTGACCGTTTTTGGGGGATCCTTTTCAACACTACTTCCACTTTCTGGGGATCGATATGAAGCCCAAGCTATGAGGCAATGAAGCCCAAAAACTCAAACTTCTTCATGGAACTCGCATTTGCTCGGTTTGGCATAGAGACGGCGTTCACGAAGGTGTTGGAGAACGGTCTTCACATGTTCGTAGTGCTCTTCTAATGTGCAACTGTAAATTAGTAGGTCGTCAATGTATATGATGAGAAACAGATCTAGCATATCCCGGAAGCCATCATTCATCTCCTGGAAGAATGTCGGAGGGGCCCCTATGAGCCCAAACGGCATGACGAGCCACTTGTCGCTTTCCATACCGTGTATGGAAGGTGGTCTTCTCGATGTGCTTCTGAGCCACCCTGATTTGATGGTATCCGGAATGGAGATCAATGCTTTTGAAGTATCTTGCCTTGTCGAGGCGGTCTAGAAGCTCCTCCAAGGGAATGTTGGATATCAAAGACAATTAGTTGAACTTAACCAAAAATTGAGCTTTGAAGCTCAATAAATGTGTGTTTAGTTCATGTATACTTCCATAGTAATGTTGCATAAGCACCAAGGAATCATGGAAAATTTGAAAGCCTCTTCTTTTTAGAAGAGTTTGGGAGTCCTTTTGTGGCTTTATGCAATACGATTTGCATGAAACCTGCTGATATATTTAGGTAGTGATGTGTGTGAACACACTAGGACTGCTGGGGCACTTTTTTCCGTCTTTAGGAGGTTTTTTCCCCCGGCTTGTATATACGCCTCTAGCCCTAATGGGTTACTTATCTTTGTATATTCTAGTGGTAATACATTCAGTATTGTGTGTTATGCTCCAAGCTTCTTCTTCTTCCTTGTGCTGTTCGCATGCTTCCGCAGATGTCTAACTCCAACAATTGGTATCAGAGAAGGTCGCCGCTTCATCTAGGGCGTCGTCGACACCTCTTCGGTTGCAATCTCAGAATCGCATGAATTTTGGTGAGCATACTCAGGGTGTTTCAGAGATCAATGAGCATACTCAGGGTGTTTCAGAGATCAAAACAGCTTCGGCTTGTGGTGCCGAAATCGCGATTTGAGCTCGTTTCGGCCTCCGAACGCACTATCGCAGTGCTTGCGCAAGCTATTTCATCTTTTTGTGCCAAAGGTATATGCTAGTTTCGATTCGCCAGTATAAGCGTCTCGAAGTTTGCTATAGGTTTAGCAGAATTTGTCTGGGTAGTTTTGTTCAACTTTTTGAGATACAATAAATTTTCTGCATCAAGGTATTTTAGTCATCGGCCATGGCTGAAAGCAGTGATGTATTCCGTATGTTGGCTATTGAGGATAAGTTGGATGGTACAAGCTAACCGTTATGGGCTTATATGATCCGACATGTATTGGTTGCAAAAGGACCACGGAACATTGTGTAGGGTGTTGAAAAACCTCCAATCACATGTGCAACTGTTACAATTGCAGGTATTGAAGCTGATGCAAAAGGTATCAAAGATGGTTATATTCTGTAGATTTCTGTATGTGGTGTAGTTTTTGCTGCACCTACTGCAGAGTAAATTCATTGGGATGGCAGAGATGCCCATGCACATGCATTGATAGCTTTGTCTATCAAACATGCCATTATTCCTCACATTCGCTCTTTTAGAACAGCTAAGGATGCTTGGGATACACTTACCACATTGTACCAGGCTAAGAATGAGGCTCGTGTTGCTTACCTCCAAAAACTGTTGGAGAGTGAGCACATGAATGAAGGTGATTATATGGAGAGTTTTTTGACAAAGATCAAGGATTTGAAGGAACAATTGATTTTTGCTGATGAAGTCCTTCCTGACAATTTACTTGTGTAGACTGTTTTGAATGGTCTTCCAGACTCATATCAGAGTTTTGCTTCTACTCTTCGTTTGATGATGAAAGACAATCCAAATGCCTTAACATTTGAAGAGTTAGTTTCTGTTCTGTTTCAGAGATGAGTGTAGGTAGAACATGTCGATTATGCATGTTGCAGATCAAGCTTTCCCGGCTAGTGGGAAGGGAAAAGAAAAATGGAGCTCTTCAATTAGTAAGTAGAAATCTGCTAATTCTGCACAATCGAAGAGGGAAGTCAAAGATGAGAAGAAATAAAAAAAGCAAAATTATTTTGCAAATACTGTAAAGCAAATGATCATGTCATTAAGAACTATCCAAAACTAGTTACTAAAGAGGCAAAGAAGAAAGAGGTTGGAATGGTTGTTGCATAGGCCTCTACACCAAAAACTGAGTCCGTTAATCTTGTGCAAGATGAAGAATGGGCGTTTACTACTGTTTGCAATTTTGATCCATCTTCTAATGAGCAGTGCATGTCTGCATTAGACTCATACTTTGATAGTGGGGCGACCAAACATATTACCTTGCAACGTAGTTTCTTCTCTTCATTGGAGCATGTCCGTATAGGGAATACTGTCACATGCACTAACAACTCCTCTTATCCTATCATGGGAGTTGGTAAGATCATTTTGACTATTGCTGATGGTAGTTCTTTCAGTTTATGAGACGCTTTATTTGTGCCAGGGATCAAGAAGAATTTGTTATCAGTTTTGGCTTTAGCCAAGATTGGCTTGGTTGTGAAATTTGTTGATGACAGATGTGTAGTTCATGATCTGTCAAATGGCGAGATGATTATTGCTTCTGGCATTTTATCTCGTGGGTTTTATAAGCTCATAGATTATGAAAAATTTGTGAATGAAGTACATGATTCTCAAGCTATGTCAGATGCAAAGCGTTGGCATGCACACTTTGGTCATCTGAATTTTACTAGTTTGCTACACCTATAGAAATTTGAAATGGTGTCCTCTTTGCCCAAACTTGAGGCACCCGGTAAACATGTATGTGAAGGCTGTATCTTGGGCAAAATGCAACGTTCCTCATTTCCAAAAGATGGTTCAGTTCGAGCTACGTAGAAATTGCAGCTTGTGCATAGTGATGTCTGTGGTCCTATGAAGACTCCCTCTTTTGGAGATTATCTTTACTTCATGACATTCATTGAGGATTTTTCCAAGCATGCATGGGTATACCCATTGAAAGCAAAGTCCGAAGTGTTTATGTGCTTCAAAAATTTTTTGGTTTTGGCTGAAAATCTATCAGCATGTAAAATGGGAACCCTCCATTCCGATCGAGGGGGGAATACATGTCTGCTGACTTTAATGCATTTTTGGCTGAACGTGGGATAAAACATCAGTGTACAGTGCCATATACACCTTAACAGAATGGAGTTGTTGAATGGAAGAACAGGTCAGTCATGGAGATGGAGAGGTGTATGGTCAACACTCAAGCTTTATCACATAGTTTTTTGCTTGAGGCTGTTATGTGTGCAACATATGTACTTAACAGGTGTCCCACTAAAGTGTTGTAGTCTATCACTCCATATGAGGCTTGGCATGGTCGCAAGCCATCTGTTGCTCATCTACGTGTTTTTGGTTGTCTCACATATGCATTAGTGCTTGAACAACATCACAGAAAATTGGATGATATAGTAGTAAAATGTATTTTTGTTGGGTATAGTTTTGAAAGTAAAGGCTATCATCTATATCATCCACAAACTAAATGCATTCTGGTTAGCCGTGATGTTGTTTTTGTGGAAGGTGCTATTCAACCATTGCTTTCATGTACTAAGATACATTTGTTAGCTCCAAAGACATCTATGATACTTTGCTTCCTCTTTTTACAGGTGGACAATATAGTGCTCGTCCTAATGAGGCAACTTCTCAGCCTTTGCAGGTTTCATGTCATGATGCAGATCATCCCATGTCTGATGCAGATTTACATGATGCACTTGTTGATGAGAGAGCTGATATTGACGAGGCAAAAACTATGCCAAAATGGTTGGTGCAGACTTTGTGTGATAGCAAATTAGATACACCTCTATCATATCGTACTCGATCAAGCTCTCATAGTGCCTCTTTTGCGTTAGCTTGCTATGCTATGGCTGCATCTAGTCTCTCTGATGAGAATGAGTATGTTTCGTTTGATGAAGCACAAAATTCAGAAAATTGGATGGCTGCTATGCAATTTGAATATGATGCTATAATGAAGAATGGTACTTGGTCTTTACGTAACTTGCCTCCTGGCAAGAGCCATTGGCACTAAGTGGGTATACAAGCTGAAGCGTAAGCGTGATGGAACAGTTGAAAGATATTAGGCTAGGCTTGTTGCAAAGGGTTATGCATAGGAAAGAGGCATTGATTTTGATGAGACCTTTGCACCTACTTGCTGAATGACTACTGTTCATAGTGTCTGTGCACTTGCAGCTCATCATGGTTGGAATGTATATCAATTGGACATTAAAACTGCATTTTTGAATGGTGACTTGCATGAAGAAGTGTATGTTTTTCAGCCCCACGACTTTGTGCAGAAAGGGCATGAAAACCAGTTGTGTAGTTTAAGAAAGGCTTTATATGGTTTGAAACAAGCACCACATGCTTGGTATGAAAAGATACATGCCTATCTGATTGCACATGGTTTTGAGAACGGTCCAACTGAAAGCAGCTTATATGTTAAGCGTGCTAATGATGTACTTCTGATCATTGTGGTGTATGTTGATGCCATGCTACTCACTGGTCCTCATGAGAAGCATATTGCTGATTTCAAGGCTGATTTGCATGCCTCATTTGAGATGTCTAATTTGGGGTGTTTGCATCATTATTTGGGCACTCAGTTTATGCACATTGATGGTGGAATGTCTTTGTGTCAAACGAAATATTTTGACACATTATTGCATCGTTTTGGCCTTGAAGACTTTAAACCTATTGCCACTCCTATGGAGAGAAGTTTACAATTGAGTCTTCATGATGCTGGAGATGCATTTGATGCTGTTCTCTATCAGCAGGCTGTTGGATGCTTGATTTACTTATGTATTACTCGACCGGATATTCAGTTTGTTGTCTCACAGATGAGCAGGTTTTGCATTGCCCAGGTGTCAAGCATTGGCAGGGAATTAAGCACATCTTTTGCTACTTGAGTAGTACCGAACTACTTGGGTTGTTTTATCCCAAGGGGAGATCCCTACCGCCAAATTTGCATGCTTTTTCTGACTCTGATTGGGCTGGTTGCTATGACACTCCTGTGTCTACTAGTGGTTTTTGCTTCATGCTTGGTAGCTCATGCATATCTTTGCTGAGCAAGAAGCAGCCTACTGTGGACACTTCCAGTTGTGAGGCTGAGTATAGGGCAACTTTCATAGCGATTGTTGAGTGTATGTGGCTCAGACACCTTATGGTTGATTTGGGTGTTGGTCAGCCTTTTGGCACCACCATTTCATTGATAGTCAGAGCACATTGGTAGTTGCGAGGAACCCTGTTGGAGCAAGTCTATGACAAGCCTAAGTATTGGCTTGAGTCTCACAAAGTCTTAGAAGAAGCTTTAAAAAGAAGACTATGTAAAGTTCACTTGTGAACTACCTCTTGTAACTTTTGAAGAGTTTACTTAATGTAAAAGTAAGAGAATCTTAAGTGGTTGAGTCCACTTGATCAAGAATGGAAAGAGGAGCCACGAATTCGTGATTTGTGGTAGGTAGAGAATCAAATCAATCATTGATTGATTGGAGAGTGATTGAGGGAAGTTAGCCTCCCAAACTCAACTATAAATAGATGGCAGTTTTAGTCGTGGTTAGAGAGACCTATGTGAAGACCTCCAAGAGCTGAGCTTTATGCCATATGAAGGTGTGATTACAAGGCACACACATGTATCAGTAAGTCATTGTATTGTACAAGCAATATACTTTCATTTTCATGATTATTTGAGTTCATCTTTCCATGTTCTTGTGAAGTGTACTACTCACTGCCATTACTCTCAGTTTTCTCAGTCAGCTTGCAGAGATGTTTTCTCTGAGCTTGGTGCATCATTTTCAGTGATTTAACATGGTAAAGTTAGCTCTATAAGTCTACTATATGCTCACAAATTTTCATGTCATTTGGATGTTGAAATCTTCAGTTATGTTCATTTGAAGTCAACAGGGTCTGTTCATCTTCACTTCTCTGTCAGGTACCCGACTTTTTCACTCATCTTGTCAGAGCCATTTCTCAGTGGTTACTTATCCAAATTCAGTGATTTAAAGCTTGTTGGATTTAGCTTACTGTCTAGTATAACCATAAAAATTTTCATAATCATTGGATTTCTACATTTTGAGTTATGTTGATTTTTCTGCTCACTGGTCTATTTCTGTAGCAGCCCGTGAAATCGGGATGATGTCATTACTTGTTAAACTCATTCTCAGTGTGTGGTTCATTATTTTTGATGAGATTACTCTTGAAAGATAGCTCTTTAAGTTGCCTAGACTTCCCCAAGAGGAATTGAGCTAATTGTTGCTGTGCTCAGAGAATTATGTAAAGCACTGGACAGGTGTATGAACCAAGAATAGCAAGTTTTCACCTCTGAGCTAACTCCAACTTATCTCTTTTGATTTATCTTTTTGAGAGTGATCTTCCAAGGTACATAGGGTGTCTAATACATCCATTGGAAAGCTAAAAGGGCCCACCATATACTCCTAGAGTTCATTTGGCTGGTGTAGATCAAGGATTTTGCAACACCTTTTCATCTTCAAGCACATACCTATCCATCTCTTCACAGTGGTATCAGAGCAAGGTTGGACAACATGGCAGATGGATTTCCTTCATCAATTGACAAATTGGACAGAGGTAACTACTCAGCTTGGTCATTAAGAATGGAAGCTTATCTCCAAGGTAGAAGTTTATATGGTTATGTGGCTGGAGATGAAGTTATGCCAAGTTTCAGGAACAAAAGTCAACCAACACAAGAAGAGCAAGAAAGATTGAGCACATGGTGCTCCAAGAATGCACTTGCAAGGTCTTATCTCCTCAACTCTATCTCAGATTTTTTGTTGCCTCACATTAGAAGTTGTAAGACATCTCAGGAAGTGTGGGATGCACTTGAAGCTTTCTTTTCTTCAAGTACTAAAGCTAGGAAGCATCAACTATGGCTGGATTTCACAACTCTCAAGAAGGCTCCCAAACAAAATGTGACTGATTTTGTCACAAAGCTCAAGGACATAGCAGATCAGTTGGGAAGCATTGGAGAGGTAATAGATGAAGAGCAAATTGTAAGGCAGGTCATCAATGGCTTGAAGGCAGATGATAAGTGGGAAGCATTCACCACAGCTATGGATTTGTACATGGACATGCATGTACCTGATTTCAACACACTCATTGGACAACTACTTACTCAAGAGGCAAAGCTTATAAAAAATGGAGAAAGCTCTAAAGGTAATCAATTTTCAGCTTTATACACGGATAAAAGCAAGTCTAAAGATAACAAAGGAAAGGCAAAGAAAGTGGATGATGAAGCAGGTACATATCAAGCTAACTATGCAGGTAGAGGAAGACATGGTAGAGGTAGAGGAAGAGGAGGTAGACAAGGCAAGGGAGATCCCAAGACTCCAACTCATGTTCTATTTGTGGATTAACTAATCATACAACTGAAAATTGCTTTAGGAATTCCACGAATCAAAGAGTCAGAGGATACAATAAAGGAAGTTATGGCTACTCAAGAGGAAGGTTCAACAACTACCATGGCAACTACAACAACTACAATCATTCAAACTATCAAGGAGGCTACAAAGGAAGGAGAGACTACAATAACTACACAAAGACTCAAGCAAAGAGGATTCATTATTGATCATGAACATGGCTATGCCACAAGGTAAATCTGATGAGCATGTTTTCTACATAGATTCAGGTTGTTCAAATCATGTGGCAGGAAATGTGGCACTCCTATCAGATTTAGAAGATCCAAGGAATAAGCATGAGGTACAAACAGGAGATGATACAAAACATCTTGTGGAGAAAATAGGTAATGTCAAAGCACCTGATGGAAACATCAACCTACTCAGTAAGGTACTCTATGCCCCTACCATTACAAAGAATGTGATAAGTGTTTGGGAGATAGTAGAGAAAGGGTTGCAAGTCAGGTTCACAAAAGCAGGAGCATTTGTTGAAGATCCAAGTCAAGGATTCAGAAGAATTGCAAAAGGTGAAAAGACAGGTAGATTGTTCACATTTGAATTACAGGACACTAGAAACATTGCTCTCTTTAATTATGGTAGTCAGACACTCACAGAATTGGAAGTATGGCACAAAAGGTTAGCACATATTGGTGAAAGGTCATTAAAGCAAATCTGTAGGGACCAAAGTGTACTTGGACTTCCTAATTTGTCAAACAACATATGATTTATAAGTGTAGTGCATGTCAATTTGGAAAGTCTCACAGGTTACCATTCATGAAGAAAGGTTATATGCATGGAGATCTCTTGGAGTTGGTTCATACAGATGTATGGGGACCTAGCAAGGAAGCTTCAATATCTGGATCAAGGTATTATGTTTCCTTTATTGATGATTGCAGCAGATGGACTATCCTATTCTTTATGAAACACAAAGATGAAGTTTTTTCATGTTTCAAAAGATATTTGGCTCTTGTGGAGAATCAAACAAGTAAATCACTAAAAAGGCTAAGGTCAGATGGAGGGGGAGAATACTTCTCCCATGAGTTTGATTCTTTTCTTCAAGAAAGAGGAATCAAAAGAGGGTAACTACAAGGTACACTCCTGAGCAAAATGGAGTGGCAGAAAGGAGGAATAGGACAATTGTTGAAGCTGCAAGGTCTATGTTAAATGAAAAGCATTTACCTAATTACTTATGGGCTGAGGCTGTTTCTACAGCCACTTACTTGATTAACATGGTGCCTTCAAAATCCCTTGATGGGATGACTCCATATGAGGCTTGGAATGGAAGAAGACCAAGCTTAGATCATTGTAAAATTTTTGGATGTATTGCTTTTGCTCATGTTCCTTCACAGGATAGAGGCAAGATGGATCCAAAGGCAGAAAGGTGTGTATTTATTGGATATGACAACAATCAAAAGGGCTACAGGTTATACAACCCTACCAACAAAGGATTCGTGGTAAGCAGAGATATAGTTTTTGATGAGAACAATTCATGGTATGAAGATTCATGCAGGAAGATCAATTTACCATATAATCTTGAAGAAGATTTCCAAAGCTTGGTAGAGAACAATCAAAGATTGAAGAACAAGACAGCTCAGAGGATGATGAAGAATCTCACATGGAAAAGATCAAAGCATGGAAGTCTAAAGGTAAAGCGAAATTGCAGGAACTTGGACATGAGGCAGAATCATCACATCA
This sequence comes from Ceratopteris richardii, assembly GCA_020310875.1. NCBI lineage: Eukaryota > Viridiplantae > Streptophyta > Polypodiopsida > Polypodiales > Pteridaceae > Ceratopteris > Ceratopteris richardii. The sequence continues at coordinate 31,391 of MU263681.1, forward strand.
TGGCCTAAGAAGATCTATGAGGGAAAAGAAAAAACCAGAAAGGTATGGGTTTGACACCTCATTAGTAACTAAACATTCTTTCTACATAGCACAGGACATAAACCAAGAGGAGCCATCATCATTTGAAGAGGCCAAAGCAAAAACAGAATGGAAGCATGCAATGAAGGAAGAGATTGAAGCACTTGAGGAAAACAACACTTGGGATTTGGTGCCCAAGACTTCATCCATGAAGGTAATAGGATCAAGATGGGTCTGTAAACTCAAGAAGAATTTTGATGGTTCAATTAACAGGTATAAGGCAAGGCTTGTAGCAAAAGGCTTTGCACAAACTCAGGGAATTGATTATGAGGAGACCTTCTCTCCTGTGGCAAAGATGCCTACTATTAGGGTTTTGCTTAGTATTGCCTCTTCCAAGAATTGGAAGATACTTCAACTAGATGTAAAGAATGCTTTTTTGAATGGTTGGATAACAGAAGAGGTATATATGGCACAACCACCTGGTTTTGAGAATCAAGTTTATCCTGATTATGTGTGTAAACTTAACAAAGCATTGTATGGTCTCAAGCAAGCTCGAAGAGCTTGTAATTTCAGGCTTGTTTCATTCTTGCAGGACAAAGGCTTTCAACCAAGCAAGGCAGATCCTTCACTCTTTATTAAAAAGAGTAATTCTGAGGTCATCTACCTATGTGTATATGTAGATGATATTATATTGACAAGAAATGATGCAGATGGTATGAAGAAGATCAAAGATCAGATGAGAGAAGAGTTCAAGATAAGTGATTTGGGTTCACTTACCTACTTCCTAGGTTTGGAAGTTGTCTACAAAGATGATGGTTTGTTTCTCACTCAAAGAAAGTACATCAAGGACATGCTGGAAAAATTCAAGATGCAAGATTGTAAGATTGCAGGTACTCCAATGGAGGTCAATCACAAATTGAGCTCACATGAAGGTGAACTCATAGAGGACATCACATCATATCAAAGTCTAGTGGGTAGTCTGAACTATGCCACATTGACAAGAGTAGATATATGTTACAGTGTGAGTGTGCTAAGCCAATTTATGCACACACCAAGGAAACCACACATGGATGCTGCCAAAAGGATTCTCAAGTATCTTAAAGGAACCATAAATGAAGGACTTTAATATCCTTATGTATCTGATTTAGGTTTGAAGCTATTTTCTGATGGAGATTGGGCTGGCTCCAAGGAAGATAGAAGGAGCACTTCAGGTTATCTTACCTTGCAGGTTCAAAGCTTATTTCATGGTCATCCAAGAAGCAACCCACAGTTGCTCTCTCTTCTACTGCACTCTCTCTTCTACTGAAGCTGAATATAGAGGTCTTGCCATAGCTACACAAGAAGCTATGTGGATGAAGACATTATTCAAAGATCTTGGATTGGAGTTTGGAACTCCAACTTTTTTTGGTGACAATATGAGTTCTATTCACTTGGCTGCTACTCCTATTTTTCATGCAAGGACTAAACATATTGAAGTTCATTATCACTATGTACGAGTGAAGGTTCTAAGCAAAGAGATTCAAATATCATATGTGTCCACTTATCAACAATGTGCAGATATTCTAACCAAAGCATTGGATGGTACAAAGCTTTGCAAATTCAAGGCTATGATTGGTTTGCAGGTAATCTTGGAAGATTGAAGACCTCAAGCATACTTGGCTTGAGGGGAGCTGTTGGAGCAAGTCTATGACAAGCCTAAGTATTGGCTTGAGTCTCACAAAGTCTTAGAAGAAGCTTTAAAAAGAAGACTATGTAAAGTTCACTTGTGAACTACCTCTTGTAACTTTTGAAGAGTTTACTTAATGTAAAAGTAAGAGAATCTTAAGTGGTTGCGTCCACTTGATCAAGAATGGAAAGAGGAGCCACGAATTCGTGATTGGTGGTAGGTAGAGAATCAAATCAATCATTGATTGATTGGAGAGTGATTGAGGGAAGTTAGCCTCCCAAACTCAACTATAAATAGATGGCAGTTTTAGTCGTGGTTAGAGAGACCTATGTGAAGACCTCCAAGAGCTGAGCTTTATGCCATATGAAGGTGTGATTACAAGGCACACACATGTATCAGTAAGTGATTGTATTGTACAAGCAATATACTTTCATTTTCATGATTATTTGAGTTCATCTTTCCATGTTCTTGAGAAGTGTACTACTCACTGCCATTACTCTCAGTTTTCTCAGTCAGCTTGCAGAGATGTTTTCTCTGAGCTTGGTGCATCATTTTCAGTGATTTAACTCGGTAAAGTTAGCTCTATAAGTCTACTATATGCTCACAAATTTTCATGTCATTTGGATGTTGAAATCTTCAGTTATGTTCATTTGAAGTCAACAGGTCTGTCATCTTCACTTCTCTGTCAGGTACCCGACTTTTTCACTCATTTTGTCAGAGCCATTTCTCAGTGGTTACTTATCCAAATTCAGTGATTTAAAGCTTGTTGGATTTAGCTTACTGTCTAGTATAACTATAAAAATTTTCATAATCATTGGATTTCTACATTTTGAGTTATGTTGATTTTTCTGCTCACTGGTCTATTTCTGTAGCAGCCCGTGAAAATCGGGATGATGTCATCACTTGTTAAAACTCATTCTCAGTGTGTGGTTCATTATTTTTGATGAGATTACTCTTGAAAGTTAGCTCTTTAAGTTGCCTAGACTTCCCCAAGAGGAATTGAGCTAATTGTTGCTGTGCTCAGAGAATTATGTAAAACACTGGACAGGTGTATGAACCAAGAATAGCAAGTTTTCACCTCTGAGCTAACTCCAACTTATCTGTTTTGATTATCTTTTTGAGAGTGATCTTCCAAGGTACATAGGGTGTCTAATACATCCATTAGAAGCTAAAAGGGCCCACCATATACTCCTGGAGTTCATTTGGCTGGTGTAGATCAAGGATTTTGCAACACCTCTTCATCTTCAAGCACATACCTATCCATCTCTTCACAAACCCTATGTTCCATGCTCGCATTAAGCACATTGAGGTGCATTATCATTATGCCAAGGAGAGGTTCTTTGCTAGAGAGATCAGCTTGGCATATGTGCCCACTCAGGAGAACATTGTAGAGTTTTTCACAAAGGCTCTGCCTCGGGAGAAGTTTGAAGCTTTCTGCAAGCTTTGGGCTTACTTCCTTTTGTGGATTGATTCCACATAGCTTGGCACTTCCTTATACATGAGTGCCAGCTCCTTGTTCACCGCATCACTCCTAGGGGGAATTTGTTGATATATTAGGTAGTGATGTATGTGAACACACTAGGACTGTCCAGGCACTTTTTCCCTCTTTAGGAGGTTTTTGTCCTCCGACGTGTATATATGCCTATAGACCTATTGGGTTACTTATCTTTGTACGTTCTAGTGGTAATACATTCAGTATTGTGTGTTGTGCTCCAAGCTTCTTCTTCTTCCTTGTGCTGTTCACGTGCTTCCACATACGTCTAACTCCAACAACAACGCCTACATAATTAAGTTATCTTAAGGAGAGGTAATACTTCTTAAAGAAAAGGAACTTACATGAAATGGAAAAGTTTTTCTTATTTCATGAATTAATCCATTTATTATATGATATTCAAGGATGAAATTATCCTTTGGGAAAAACAAAATCCCTAACTATTGGATCTCAATTGATCCATGATTTTTTTTCGAAAAAAAGTTCATGAATATGTTAGGACAAGAGAATAATGATGTCTTCATGAAAGATGTCTAGTTAAAGCCAAAGGTATCATATAATGATACCTTAGAAATCTTTTCAAGTACATCTTTTTGACCACGATTGTCTTCCTCTTCAACACCATAGGTAGCTTCTCTAAGCCTACCTAAATCATCAACTATCCTTAACTTGGTTCTTCACCTTTTCTAATATGCCTCTCACAACCTCACCTCTGAACATGCTGAGCTCCTTCGGATTCTACTTATATACCTCGATGTATCTTACGTGGGATGCTATCTACCAATAGTGCCCTACTCTCTCTCTCTCTCTCTCTCCCAAGTATACAATGTTGTGTCCCTGTATTCTATGGTTTGTGTCTATCTCAAGGTATCTTTTTCTTTGGGTGCATCTACCTATCTCGACATTTTGCATTAATCCTCCCTTCTATTTATCTTTATCTTCCCCTATGCCTTTGTTCCCTTCTCTCCTTCCTCTATATCTTTGTATGTCCCTTTGTGTATGTCAAGGGTCTCTTATATACTGGATGTTCTCTTTCTAGTCCTAGTGCTCCAAATTTGTCTTGCTTCACCTTGTTGTATCATGATAGCTTCAAACACCCGATCTCATTTGCATGAGGGAATCATATTGCGATCTTGTATATGAGCCCCATAAAGGGCATTACAGATGGTGACCTCTGTTGGGGTTCAACAACACATAGCTATTGACTCAAACAATTTACTCACATGGATAAATCTTAGTGTAGAAAGCTCCTCACACACAACTCAATTACGTAGGTACAAAATTTCAGATTTACCACACATCAGATAGCTATAATGCAATCATAGAGCAATTAATTATGTTTGAAACAAGAGACATTACACGCCTGTGCAACTGAATCAGAATGAATACTTCACGAGATATCTTTGTAATACAATAAATAGGACTCACAAAATATCAATTAGGCTTCTCCTTCATTGAACTTGTCAGGTCTGATCATTGTCAGCCTGTGCAATTACAAGAATAGAGACTTTTTCACTTCTTTTGGTTTTTCATCTTCCTCGCAAGATGCTTCCTCTTCCCTTAAATCTTCTCGTGAACAAAATTACAATGATCATGTCGCACAACATTTCCCTCAACTAACTTATGTATATTTCTTTTTAAATATATGATTGACCAAAACACGGATTTAGCAAACTCTGAGTTAGCAACCTCAAAGTTAGCAAATTTTGACTAACCACTTTAACTTCCTATTTCTCACCTCTAAACACTTGGCACTACTTGGTGGGGTTTTTTTTCCAAATATCAAGGCTGAATTCACAATCCCTTGATCATAAACTATAAGTCTAAGTTCTTTATTGGAATCTTCTTACTGAACTTCCTCTACAACCTTAGTATTATCTTGAACTTGATCTAGTTCAACTTGCATATCTTCTTGCTCCACAATCTTTTGAAATTACCTTTTCTTGCTGCTCAACCAGATCCTCCAACTCTTTATCCAGAGTGTGCTGAATGAGCTTCTCTTCTACAATTTATTGTAACAACACTTCCTTTTCACTTTTATATTGCTCAATCGCTTGTATTAGCTGACTCTCATTTATTGATGCAAAGCCATCCTATATCTACTCAAATGGATACTTGATAAGTGCTTGTAGTCTTTCTTTAATTCCTGTCCATAACTCCTGCATGCACATGCATCTGCTGCTTGAGAGTCATCATATCCATTTTAGACATTAGCGTTGCATCCATTTCCACTTCCTCATTGTGTAACATCTGTTTTTCGAGCACAAGTAAAGGTTTGATTCTAGACTTCAATACTTCATTTTCCACATGCAAGGTTGTGTTCAATGTAGCTAAGTTCTGTATTTCTGTATCCACCATTTGTTGCATCTTCCCTGTCCACTCATCAAACTCCTACAAGGACTTCTTGACCTTCAATATTTCCACCACCTGTTGTTGGTGAAACTGAGATAACACTTCCTCATGCTTCTTTGTTTTCCTCTGCAATTCCTCCTGTAAGCTTTGTACCTGAGACTTCAACAACTCATACTCATCAGAGTTGAGTATATCAGTAAGTAACTTCTGTTCCTTCAAGAAGCCATCCAGCCTTACTATAAATTTGTACACCTCATCAACTTCTTTTGTATCTCATACACTTCTCCACTAACTTGAGAATTTAATTGATACACCTATTATATAGAAACCTTATCCACCATAGATTTTAGCACAGATTCCAATTTGCATCTTTTGGATAGTTTAAAGCTTCTACCCACCATCTTGGGCTCCTCGATATCTTTTGATACATTGATTGGTGTTTCATGGAAATTCATACCTTTAGAAGTTTCTCCCTTCAACTTCTTTACTGCTGAAGCAACCTCATCTACATTGTATCCAGCCTTCAATAAATCATTGTATGTTTCATCTAGTTGCTCTCTCTTAACACTATTCTGATCCTTCTTCTTAATCATTGAGGAATCAATTTGTTGGTCATGTACGTTGGACGAGATAACCTCGTTCCTTTTGACTTCTATATAAATTGAAATACCGCTGCAAAATATGCTGCTAATCTACTATTAGTTTGTGTCTTCCGCTTATCCAAAGATAACACTTCACTATACATTTTATCAAATATCTAGTGAGCCCAACTCACACTTCCCCTAAATTTTCCTTAGACATATAATATATTTAACTATAAAGCATAACCTCTCGAAATACCATTTAAGCTGTTCTCTGCGCGCATAAGATGCATTTTTCAACATGTAATACTAGCGACCTCCTTCACGAGGACCAAATTCCTTCTTCAATGCCTCCTCAAAACATTTAGGCACAATTGGCTCCTTGAGAATGGTACTTTAAAGCTTCTGCAATTGATTCGGGAGGTAAAGTATTAATTCGGAAGAAAACTTTACCTGTAGAGACAACTACCCTTTAGTCTTTCTGATGATGTCCATTTTGTTGGAGCAAGTCTATGACAAGCCTAAGTATTGGCTTGAGTCCCACAAAGTCATAAAAGAGGCTTTAAAATGAAGATTATGTAAAGTTCACTTGTGAACTACCTCTTGTAACTTTTGAAGAGTTTACTTATGTAAAAGTGAAAGAATCTTAAGTGGTTGAGTCCACTTGATCAAGAATGGAAAGAGGAGCCACGAATTCGTGATTTGTGGTAGGTAGAGAATCAAATCAATCATTGATTGATTGAGAGTGATTGAGGGAAGTAAGCCTCCCAAACTCAACTATAAATAGATGGCAGTTTTAGTCATGGTTAGAGAGACCTATGTGAAGACCTCCAAGAGCTGAGCTTTATGCCATATCAAGGTGTGATTACAAGGCACACATATGTATCAGTAAGTTCGTTGTATTGTACAAGCAATATACTTTCATTTTCATTATTATTTGAGTTCATATGTCCATGTTCTTGTGAAGTGTACTACTCACTGCCATTACTCTCAGTTTTCTCAATCAGATTGCAGAGATTGTTTCTCTGAGCTTGGTGCATCATTTTCAGTGATTTAACTTTGTAAAGTAGCTCTATAAGTCTACTATATGCTCACAAATTTTCATGTCATTTGGATGTTGCAATCTTCAGTTATGTTCATTTGAAGTCAACAGGGTCTGTTCATCTTCACTTCTCTGTCAGGTACCCAATTTTTCACTCACCTTGTCAGAGCCATTTCTCAGTGGTTACTTATCCAAATTCAGTGATTTAAAGCTTGTTGGATTCAGCTTTCTGTCTAGTATAACCAAACAAATTTGCATAATCATTGGATTCCTACATTTTGATTTATGTTCATTTTTCTGCTCACAGGTCTCAAACTGTAGCAGCCCGTGAAAATCGGGATGATGTCATCACTTGTTAAAACTCATTCTCAGTGTGTGGTTTATTATTTTTGATGAGATTACTCTGAAAGTTAGCTCTTTAAG
>MU263682.1:0-2500 GCA_020310875.1 Ceratopteris richardii
GGTTTTTTCGGAAACCAAGTGGTGTTTTTCTCGTGGAACGCCTGCCCTCCCACACAAAGACAACCCCCTTCCCCCCCCCCCCCCCCCCCTCTTTCCTCCCTCTCTCCCGGGCTTCAACCCAAGGGCATGTGGGGTTTTCTAGAGGCTGACGGGTGTTTTTTCGGAAACCAAGTGGGGTTTTTCTCGCGGAACGCCTCCCCTCCACACAAAGACAACCCCCCCCCCCCAAACCCCCCCACCCCTCCCCCCCCCTCTCCCCCTCCCACCACCAACGCCCCCCCCCCCTCTCCCTCCCTCCCCTCCTTCCCTCCACACACCAAGTGGGGTTTTCTAGAGGCTCACGTGGGGTTTTTCTCGCAGAGCGCCTGTCCCCCTCCCCACTCCCCCCCCCCACTCCCTCCACCCCCCCCCCCCTCCCTACCCCTCTTGCCCCCCCCTCCCCCGCCCCCCCTTCTTCCTTGCCTTTCCCCCCCCCCCCCCCTCCCCTCGTCACACACACACACACACACACACATTACCCACCTCTTTCCCCCCTCGCTTTGCAAAACTCACCTACTCTCTTCCCTCCCGCAATCCCCTCGTCACACTCACAGACACATACACACACATACGCACACGCGCACACACACACACACATCACCCACCTCTTTCCCCCCTTGCTCTGGAGAACTCACCTCCTCTCGTCCCTTCCGCAATCCCCTCGTCCCACACACACACATACGTGCGTGCCCGCGCGCACACACACACACACACACACATCACCCACCTCTTTCCCACCTCGCTCTTGATAACCCACTCCTCCCGTCCGCAACCCCCTTGCCACACACACACACACACACATACACACACACACACATATCACCCACCTCTTTGCCTCGTCGCACCGGAGAACCCACCTCCTCTCCTACATCCCCCAACCTTGCTCCACCCACCCACTTCTCCTCCCTCCTACAACGCCACTCCACCCACCCACGTCCCCACATGCCATCCCCCGTTGCATCTCGTAAGCCCACTCCACCCACCTCCTCCCCTATATAATCCACCCATTCACCTTCCCACACCCCCACCCCACTCCATCGAACCCGCCAAACCGTCCACTTCCACGCTCGTACAACCCCAATCTGCTCTTGCCCACCCGTAGACCTTCCACCCGCTCTCTACCACCCACACCCTCATCCCCTCCTCCTCCTCCATCCCATCGGGGCAAGTTGGCCATTTGTGAAGGTTCACGTGGGCTATTTCCCATAGTATGTGGGGTTTTTTATGGAGATGATAGCTCCCCCCAATCGGGGCATGTGTGCTTTCTATGGAGGTCACATGGAGTTTTTCCCAATGGAATGTGGGTTTTTCATGGAAATGATAGCCTTCCCCTCCCCTCCTAATCGGGGCATGTAGACTTTTATGGAGATTGACGTGGGGTTTTTTCAGAAACGAAGTGGGGTTTTTCTGGAGGAATCCCACCCCCCCACCCCCAACAACCCCCCAAGGCCCCGGCCCTTCTCCTTCCACACCCCTCTCCCTGACTTCCCAACCCGAAGGAGGTGCGGCATTTTTTTGAGGCCTGCGTGGGGTTGTCTCCATGGCATGGGGGTTTCTTAGGAAAGGAAGTGGGGCTTTCCTCCCGGCATGTCCCTCCCCTCCCTTCCCCTCCCACCCCACACCCCCTCCCCTCTCTTTCCTCCCCCCCCCCCCCCCCCCCCCCCCCCTCTTTCCTCCCTCTCCCGGGCTTCAACCCAAGGGCATGTGGGGTTTTTTGGAGGCTGACGGGGGGTTTTTTCGTAAACCAAGTGGGGTTTTTCTCGCGGAACGCCTCCCCTCCCACACAAAGACAACCCCCTTCCCCCCCCCCCCCTCTTTCCTCCCTCTCTCCCGGGCTTCAACCCAAGGGCATGTGGGGTTTTCTAGAGGCTGACGGGGGGTTTTTTCGGAAACCAAGTGGGGTTTTTTCTCGCCGAACGCCTCCCCTCCACACAAAGACACCCCCCCCCCCCAACCCCCCCACCCCTCCCCCCCCCTCTCCCCCTCCCACCACCAACCCCCCCCCCCCCCTCTCCCTCCCTCCCCTCCTTCCCTCCACACACCAAGTGGGGTTTTCTGGAGGCTCACGTGGGGTTTTTCTCGTCGAGCGCCTGTCCCCCTCCCCACTCCCCCCCTCTCCCCCCCACCCCACCCCTCCCCCATTTCCACTCCTTCCCCACCTCCCACACACCCCCCTCCCCTCCCCCCCCCCCCCCACACACACACATCCCCCCCTCCCTCTATCCCTCCTTCCCTCCACATACCAAGTGGGGCTTTTCTAGAGGCTGACGTGTTTTCTTGGAAAGCAAGTGGGGTTCTTTCGGAGCCCCCCCCCCCCCGGGTATGTGGGGTTTTTCAATACAGCGCACGTGGGGTTTTTTCGGAAACCAAGTGGGGTTTTCTCGGAGCGCCCTCCCCCCCCCGCCCCTCCCCCCCCCCCCCCCCCATGGGCATGTGGGGTTTTTTCGGAGCGCGCCCCCCC
>MU263682.1:7500-17500 GCA_020310875.1 Ceratopteris richardii
AATGGATGGCGCTTGTTAGACGACCGCCGAACAAAGGACAATTGTACTTAGACAGAGGTCTTTAATGTAGAAAGAACCCTTCTGGAAGTACGCGGTAAAGAAAGATTCGCGCCAGCCTTGTAATAAAATTCTATTTAAAGCAATGAAAAGAACGGCAGAGGGACGAGAGAAGGAGCCCCCCGTGTTTTGGGAATTGCAAGTATAGTGTTGTATGTATAGAACAGAGTAACGCTGGTCTGTTCCGTCTGCTCCATTCTCTCTCCTGTGTATGTGCTTGTGTGCGTATGTGCGTTATACACAGTGTTACGAATCGATACTGTGTTGCAGAGATTTCACCCGGTAATGATTGAAGTATTTCCTAAGCGTTATTCGAACAGGAACGCGTTTTTTTTTTTATCGTTCTTCTGTGGAGCACGGAAGCATAGAGAACTAACATGGTTCAGTTGTGAGTTATGAGTCTCTGTGAATGACTGGGTAGGTAGTATAATCTGTGTTGAGATTAGTACCGGTAGTGTTCTGAATACGAGTAGAATAATGATAAAGTGCGCGACAAGTTATGGTCAGTAGGTCTTGCGATTTGAATTTAGTACTCGGTAAAGTTGTAGATTGTGCAGAAGGATTTCGTGGTGTGTTCGTGTTAAGTTACCAGGAGAGCGCTTTGTGTATTGATTCTCGGTCCGGACTACTGCTCAACTGTTATAGCAGGTATATCTTGGAGTACGGGATTCTAAGACGTTGATAGCCTTGGTTGATCAGAAACAACTACTGAGCTAAGACGCGCGGACCGAGTGACGGGTGAGTGAGAAGTTGGGAAAATAGTATAGGGCCTCTGTCTAACAGACCCCTACCACTCCCAAGGACCCACTTGGCTAGAGTCAGTCTATTCTTACGGTGAGATTGCATACAGAGAAAGAGAGACTCGGAAATATCTGGTACGCAGGTGTGGCACCAGATTCTGGAGTCTCTAAAGGATTGTTGTTTTAAGCCAGTAATTAACGGCTGCAGTAGGTAGTTAACAGTTAAGTTAATAGTAAACGATCTTACCTTTAACATTTGGCGCCGTCTGTGGGAAAGTGGCATCCGCTTGCCAGTTCTCTGGCCCGTTGCCTGTGGGAAAGTGGCATCCGCTTGCCAGTTCTCTGGCCCGTTGCTTGTGGGAAAGTGGCATCCGCTTGCCAGTTCTCTGGCCCGTTGCCTGTGGGAAAGTGGCATCCGCTTGCCAGTTCTCTGGCCCGTTGCCTGTGGGAAAGTGGCATCCGCTTGCCAGTTCTCTGGCCCGTTGCCTGTGGGAAAGTGGCAACTGATTACCAGTCTCTGCGGTAAAGTAGCATTTGATTACGAGTCACTTGTGAGACAGTGGCATTAGAGTGCTAACGGTTTGTAAGAAGCAAACATCCAGCAACATTTTGCTTCACTGACAGTAGCAACAGATCCAGATTGTTGCAAACTGCTCAGATAGTATCACTGGGCAATGATACATGCCGGTCACTCGATCGGGCGAAACATATCCTAAGAATCGTCAGATTGAAGCACGAAAATCACAAAAGATAGCCTCGGGAGAAGCAGGCATAACTAGATCTGACCAAGTGATCAGGAAAAGTAGAAACGTTACAACTGATTCCGGTCATATTCCGGTAGAACGGTCAACGCCTTCGATACATTCTGATGCTACTTCGACCCAGCCTATCGAAGATATAGCAAGTCCAGACTCTATCAAAAGGCCGTTGGAACCTAGTTTAACAATATCATATAAAGATTTAGAGTTATCCACGGTCAGAAATACGTTAGGAAAATTCGGCAAAAGTAGTAAAATAGGGCATTCTGGCCCAATTCCGGTTCATGCCGGTGAGATTCCGGTGATAGAATCACCGATCGCTGGCAAAGGTTTAGCCTTTTTTGCGGAATCATCAGCTCAACCTTCGTGTTTGGAAGAAAGATTTCGAATATTAGACATCCAGAAGGAAGGAAAGCTGTTCGAAACAGAGATCCGAAGCATTCCAAGTCGAAACAGCACACCGAAAAACGCACCATCCGGTGATACAAGTCCTGATAGTTCCCGCGATCAATCCCGAGATACAGAAGGAAACCCTGAACCCTTCACAATGAGCGGGCAACACCAACAACAACATCAACAACAACAGCTAGGACCGCCAAGGCCACCTCCAACAGGAGTAACCTACACGAAATTCGGTGGATTCCCAGGAGACGACCCAGACGCCCACGTACGAACTTTCGAGATAAGTTATGCAGTTCTTAACCATCCACCAGATCAGGCGTATAAGGCCATTGTTTTTCAATCGACACTGATCAATGAAGCGGCGAGATGGCTCACGGAATATGATATCAATCATTTCGGTACTTACGATGCAGTACGAGACGCCTTTTTACAGCGATTCAGAGTAAAGAAGAATCCGGCTGAAATATTTGAGTATCTACAGAACAGCAGACAGAAGGTAAATCAGACCGTCCAGGAGTACACTACCCTCTTTAGAACACATTTACGGCAGATACCACAGGCTCACGCTAATCTACCTGATGATGTCATCTCTCAATGGTTTATCAATGGATTAACCCCACAACTGAAGCAGATCATGATCATAAGATGTGTCAAAGCTATGACCTTGGATGCCGTCATTGCAATGGCTCTACAGCTAGAATCCAAGGTTGGTGGATTTTCAGAAGACCTGGAATGGTTAAAAACAAACAAAAATATGACTGAAGATATCACCAGGCAAGTATATTGCACCACATGCAAAAATTCGGGGCATACAAGTGCCAACTGTGCACTGAACCAAGTGTTTTGCGCTATCTGCAACACTACCGGGCACACCACCGGAAACTGTGTCTACAACGCTAGAATACAAGGGACAGCAACCGTCAATGCAGTCATCCAAGAACATGGCCAACCAATAAATCACTATGTGCCTCCGCAACTGAGAAACAATCAACAACAAGGATATCGGAACTACCGAGGACAGAGAAACAACACTTATAATGCCAACCGATGGCAGAATGGACCACCACCGGAAAACCCTGAGTTACCACCTCCACGCTGTCATTTCTGTGGCGAATTCGGCCACATTAGAAGGTTTTGTAAAGACGCAATGGAGTATGATCAAAGAAAGAAGGAACGCCAAAATCCAATGGCCAACATGGTAAAAATTACACCGATCGAGACACAGACTGCTACAGTCCAGACCCGTTCCGGTAAACAACTTCAGCCGGCAGCAGAAATCTTTGAACCAGGGATACAAGAACAACGAAGGATGTATAACAAAGCTAGTCACTGGACCACAACAGAACCACCAGTGTTCCCAGAACCTATTCCAGTGACTCAGGCTTCTTCGTCAAAGGACGAAACAACACAAAAGGATGCATCAGTAGGGCCATCATCATCAGTAGAGACAACAGCAGACACTTCTGCGTCAGTAGAAACTTCAAGTCCAAAAGAACAAGACAGTCAAGCTCAACAGGCCTGGGAAATTTTGTCCAAGGCAGCCATCACTCTGCCTCTAGGCCAACTTCTGGCCTTAGTGCCCGGGATCCGACAACAGTTTCAGCAACAATTCAGCCCAGTACCTTCTTGCATTCCTACGACAGCCGCAGTTCAATCGGAACCTGATGCTGCGATTGATCACGCAGTGCCCTTGATCACAGTATGGTATAAGAATCAGAAGATCACGCAGGTATTGATTGATGGAGGCTCAGGCGTAAACATTGCAACCGCAGCGTTATGCAAAAAGCTAGGCTGGACCAAAATTGAACCAGTTCAATTCTTTGTTCGAATGGCGGATCAATCGAGAGTCCATCCTGTAGGACTTGTGCGGAATGAACCCATCACTCTACAAGGTACAACTTTCAAGATGACTTTTGTCATACTAGATCTACCCGAATCCACTTTGGATTACAATCTTCTTTTCGGCCGACCTTGGCTGAAGCATGCGAAGGTAATACAGGACTGGTCTGCACAAGAGCTTACATTCAAGGATGCCCATCGTAAATATGTGGTGAAACTAGATGCTATGCAATCTTGCGAACCTCACGCTAGACCATACTTTGCTGAACCAGTTCATATATTAGATGGACTCTCAGATGATGAAGAAGAGCAATTTCTGAAGAGTAATGCCGATTTAATGTCTCTAGGAACTGTTGACCTACAATCCATCATAGATAACTGGAACACGTCAGTATGTACAGTAGTAGCTATCACCGGAAAGTCGGTCCAGGAAGATACTTCCTCAACCCATGACGACGAATTACAACCACTGTTCAAGCCAACAGATGATACAGAGAAACCTCAACAATTTTATGTTCCAGAAGACCAGCTGATCACGTACAATCTAGGAGATAGAGACCACCCACGACCTGTGAAGATGAGGCAGAGCTTACCGGAAACATTTAAGGAGGATTTGATTAAACTTCTTCGCGAATTCGCAGACGTCTTTGCATGGGATTACGAAGACATGAAAGGATTAGATCCGCGCATCTATCAACACAGGGTCATGTTGAAACCGGAAGTGAAACCAAAAAGACAACCCAGCTACAGAATGAACCCCCATTATGCATCACAGGTAAAAGCCGAACTTGATAGACTATTAAAAGTCGGATTCATTGTACCAGTAGAACACGCTGAATGGATCTCACCCATCGTGATCGTGCCAAAGAAAAACAAGCAGTTACGAATCTGTGTGGATTACCGGAAATTAAATGCAGCAACAGTACCAGATCCTTTCCCGATCCCCTTTTTGGATACCATGCTTGATAGAGTCGCAGGTCACGAAATGTATTCACTTTTAGATGGATACAACGGGTACAACCAGGTTAGAATGGCTGAAGAGGATATACCAAAAACTGCCTTCATTACCAATTGGGGTGTCTTTGCCTACACAATAATGTGGTTCGGATTCAGAAATGCACCAAGCACATTTCAAAGATGTATGCAGGAGATATTTTCTCCTTATCTCACTTCATTCATGCAAGTATATCTCGACGACTTCTCAATCTTTGGGAAGATGATAGCCCATTTGTTTCATTTACGATGCTGTTTTCAGAAGTGTAGAGAATATAGACTCTGCCTTAATCCGTGTTTGCAGTTTCGTGTGGCAAACTACTTGGGCATATTGTATCTGCTGAAGGTATTCGAGTGGACCCGGATAAGATTTCAGCGATTTTAGAAGCCCCGATACCCACAACTCCGAAGGAAGTAATGCATTTTATGGGTCAAATACGATGGCATGGCAGACACTTACGGTGGCTTGCTCACCTAGCAGTGCCACTGAACAAGCTAATCACAAAAACTCCCCGACAGTTTGAATGGACTGAAGAATGTCAAACTACATTTGATCGACTCAAGTATCTCCTGACGCACGCTCCAATTTTACAACCACCGGACTGGGACAATCCGTTCCACCTTTTTGTTGACGCTTCAAATATTGCAATCGGCAGTATTCTGATGCAGCAAACAGATAAGTGGTTTCGCCCTGTTTATTACGCCAATAGAAGACTGGCACCGGCAGAAAAGAACTATTCCACCACTGAAAGAGAATGTCTAGGATTGATCTACTCAATCAAAAAGTTCAGACATTATCTACTAGGCCGGAAATTTACCTTTCATGTGGATCATGCTGCCCTTGTTTATCTAGTAAGACAGCAGCACTTAGGAGGACGATTAGCACGATGGGTGCTACTTTTACAAGAATTCGACTATGATGTCATTCACCGACCCGGAAATGCACATGCCTTAGCAGATTTCTTATCACGCCTAGATTCCGGTGAAGCTCCGGCAGGAATAGATGACACGACTCCTGCGATTTATAATGCTGAACCACTACCTGATGAGACGCCCAGCTTACAAACACCACCTACATACTATGATCAGATTCTAACTTTTCTCACCGAAGGACGCTTTCCAACTGAGACTGCCAAGGCGGTTCGAAGAAAAATCGCAGTTTTTAGCCGCCGATTTCTGTTAGTTGCTGGAGAACTATATTATACAGATCATACCGGAATCCTACTTCGCTGTATTCCACCACATGAAGTTAACTCAGTTATCACTTTGGCTCACTCAATTCCTCCCGGTGGCCATTTTGCAGCAGACTTAACTCACCGGAAAATTCTGCAAGGAGGACTCTGGTGGCCAACTATGTACAGAGATATCTCACAGTTTGTTAAACAATGCGATGCTTGCCAAAGAGCTGGTCAGCCTTTACAACGGCATCTTTTTCCCCTACAACCCATCTTACCATTAGAACCTTTTCAGAAATGGGGTTTAGATTTTATCGGGCCAATTACACCTCCAGCAGTATCGAGTAACAATCGATACATACTGACTTGCACAGATTACGCAACTAGATGGGCAGAAGCTTGGGCTTTGCGGTCTGCTACAGCAGTTACGGTAGCAAAATGTCTACTCACGGATGTCTTCCCACGATTTGGTTTACCACTGGAAATTCTCTCAGATCAAGGCACTCATTTTGTAAACAATTTAATGAAGGCTCTCACACAGTCCTTCCAAGTCACACATAAATTTAGCTCTCCTTATTATCCACGTGCCAATGGATTGGCTGAAAGTACAAACAAAGCACTGTTAAACATCCTCCGGAAATGGATCATGGAAACATCGGAAAGATGGGATCAACTACTACCTGCAGTATTATGGGCATACCGAACTACATATAAAGTAACAACAGGCTTGACACCTTTCAAGCTAGCTTATGGCTTAGAAGCAATCGCTCCCATGGAAGTAGTCATCCCAAGTTTGCGGGTAGCAATCACTCAGAAGATGCTACCGGAATCTTCACTGACAGCACGAATGGACGCACTCAGAGAACTTCATGAGCACCGATGGCTCAGTTTTTTAACTATGCGCGAAGTTCAACTAAGGCAAGCTAAGACACACGATCGATATTTGAAGACGCCAATCTTTTCGGTAGGACAGCTTGTACTCTTCTATAACGCAAAATCGGACAGAGCAGCAGGAAAATTCAAACTACGATGGTTCGGCCCTTTCAAGATCTCAGCACAAGTAGGTCCGGCAACTTTTCGGTTGACTACGTTGACCGAAATTCCACTTCCAAAAGTAATTAATGGATCGAAGTTGCGACCGTATTATCCCACTACCAGTACGCCTTAATTATTCGGCGACGAGCCACGTTTTGTATAAATTTTTATGTTTTGCTTTTAGCCGTCTTTTGTACAAATCTTTATGATACCAGCCGCCTCTCCCTACCGGTCACTCAGTACGCACGCTAGCATGCAAACCGTATCATTCCCGCACCACACAATGATACTCACCCCCACACCGTGTTCTCCATATTTAACCCCCTGAGTTGTGCCAAAAACCGCTATTGTGTTTTCGTGATTGTGTGTGTTATCTCAGTATTCTGTGTTTTCTGTAAGTGTGCATTGTGAACGCCATGGAAGCGCTAGCCAACTACGCTTCTTTCCGCGACGGTATCCCTACAGACGTAGGCGAATACCTGCGATGCAGAGGGTTGGCCAACTTCGCTGAGTTGCCTTGGCACTCAGTGGAAGCCCATCCCTTCTCCGCACAGATCATCCAAGCCATTGCCCAAAGCCCTGCCACCGAACGACAGTGGGTCTTCCTTTCCCTCCCACATAGATCCGTCATCACCTTCGAAGCCTTCGCCGACGCCTACCGCCTCGCCCCGCAAGGCCGCGAAAATGGCCCTACCATCCCTTTCGCCCGTATGACCGAACTCTTTCCCCGCTCTTCATCAAACGAATACGCCATTCTATGCCGCCCAGAACCCGAGCGATCCGCCCTACAGTTCCTTGTAGCCATCCTTAACTTGCAAAAACGAACATATGGCATCTCTCGCCCCTTCTACTCCGCCTTAGACTTAGCTGCCCGCGAACCTGTAAATTTTGCCTCTTATTTTTTCCTTAGAATCCATAAAGAATGTGTAGCTATCGTAAAACAGCTCCAAAAGGGTTCTACCCCCCGCTCTCGCCTTCCCCACATCATCTCCTTCCTCTTCCCAACCATTCTCGCCGCACAACCCCCACCCGCAGGCCCCGCACTTCGACACGAAGAATCCGCACAACCAATCGAGGACAGTGAAGAAGAAGACGAAGAGATTAATCAGCTCTTCCGTACCAAGCAAATTCGGATCAGCTCCTCGGAAAGTGAAGTCCAAGGATCCGCCGGAAAAGATCAGGAGACCAAGCCAGACGACCAAGAGGAAACATACCACGACACCGCCACACACCACGAAACATCGACGGAGCAACCAGACCAGCAGGATCAAGCAGAGATAGAAATAGTGTCCACAGAAAAAGAATCTGAGGAGCACCAGGATGAACACGAATCGGCCACCAAAGCACTGGATCAACTCATTGACGCCATCAACCAGACAGAAACCATACAACAAACACTCGACAAGGTAAACCCCTCAGATACCGTTCTCCCTACACCACCTCCTGCCAAACCCCTCCCCCCACCGGAACCACCCCTCCCACCCATCACTGAACCCGCAGCATCTTCCTCTTCCTCCCCTAACTACTCACCGACACATCCTCTCAACCTCGTCATCCTCCACCACCACCCCCACATAACGCATTCTCGGAACTTGCCGCCATGGGGCAGTTCCTCATCCAGTTATCACACCAGCTGCCCGCCCAGTTTACGGAAGCCACGGACCACCTGAAACTCGAATACCAGCACAAGGTAGACACCCTGGAAGCCGACATCGCCCCCCTCCAGGAAGAAGTTGATGCCGTAAAGACCGAGAATCATCAACTCCGGACACAGCTAGCAGAATTCCAAGCATGATTTTCGACAGAACAGACGCTAGTACAACAACGAGATGCAGCCCTGGACCAGCTACCTGCCAAAGACCAACTCATACACGACGCACATGAGGAAATTCGAACACTGAAGGCCGCCCTTCAAGAACAAGAAGATATCAACGTATCTCTCGAAGAATTGATCGCAGACACGAAGATTCAATTACAAGAAACCACCCAGAAGATGTAGGACCAACAGAAAGAAGCCGACCAAGTTCAAGAGCAATTACGGCGAGCCGAAGAATGTGCTGACGCGGTCAACCGCATTCTCAAACAACAATTACTAAAGGAAGGCCAATACCAAAAGGATATCGCCAACGCCCGCAGAGAACGCGATGCGTATAAGAAAACTCTCAATTTCCAAACACAGCAATTTGAATGCCAAGACAACCAAATACGCAACCAGAAGGAGTGCATCAGAGAAATGGAGACCAAACTCACTGAAATAATGACAGCCCGCGATGCGGCATTAGCCAACGAATTTTATCTCCAGGAGGCTTTTCTTCAAACCCAAGCCGAAATTTTGTTAAATCAAGCCATAGCCCTCAGTGCAGTCAGAACCGACGCCCAATTATTAGAGCCTACCACCTTAGTGCAAATGTTAGAAACCCTCAAAAAGAAAATTACCCGAACATTTAGGCTCGCCCGAAGTATGTACTTAGAAGGTCTAGTATCCGAACCATAGGAACTTGCGGGTTCGAGTCCACCGTGCGTGCCAGTGTTAGACGGCCGCCGAACAAAGGACAATTGTACTTAGAAAGAGGTCTTTAATGTAGAAAGAACCCTTCTGGAAGTACGCGGTAAAGAAAGATTCGCGCCAGCCTTGTAATAAAATTCTATTTAAAGCAATGAAAAGAACGGCAGAGGGACGAGAGAAGGAGCCCCCCGTGTTTTGGGAATTGCAACTATAGTGTTGTATGTATAGAACAGAGTAACGCTGGTCTGTTCCGTCTGCTCCATTCTCTCTCCTGTGTATGTGCTTGTGTGCGTATGTGCGTTATACACAGTGTTACGAATCGATACTGTGTTGCAGAGATTTCACCCGGTAATGATTGAAGTATTTCCTAAGTGTTATTCGAACTGGAACGCGTTTTTTTTTTATCGTTCTTCTGTGGAGCACGGAAGCATAGAGAACTAACATGGTTCAGTTGTGAGTTATGAGTCTCTGTGAATGACTCGGTAGGTAGTATAA
>MU263682.1:22500-27500 GCA_020310875.1 Ceratopteris richardii
CTCCACCCCCCCGCGCCCTCCCTACCCCTCTCCCCCCCCCTCCCCCGCCCCCCTTCTTCCTTGCCTTTCCCCCCCCCTCTCCCCCCCACCTGTCACAGCCTGTTTTTCTATCCAGCCCTTTTCAGTGCTTGGGGGGTATGCCTTGTGGCGCCAAATTGTGCGCAACTATGAGGGGTACTAGTACTCCTCATACCAAGCTCTCATTGCCTTCTTCAACACGAGTTGCTAATCGAATATAAACGTGTTCTGGCAATCTTCTTGGTGTCCCTTGTGTTGGCTCATGCATTTTGTGGGTTTGAACGTCTCAAGTGGTATCAGAGCAACGACCCTAGGGGAAGCCTCTGGACGGGCGGACTGTCACACCAGTGCTGGCAGCGCCATCTAACGTCCCGGGCCCATCCGTGGGAAGTTCTTTTGACATCGCAAGAGGTATTTTTCCCTCCCTCCCTCCCTCAAGCAAGGCACCCCCTTGCCCCCCCCCCCTCCCCCCCCTCCCCCCCCCCTTTTCAAGCAAGGCAACCCCTTGCCCCCCCCCCTCCCCCCCCCCCTTTCAAGCAACGCACCCCCTTGCCCCCCCCCTCCTCCAAGCAAGGCAACCCCTTGCCCTCGCGCCGTCCCCACGCTATCTACCGTTGCCACCGCGCTAGCCGCTGCCGTCCCCGCGCTATCCAACGCCGAACCCCGTTTAACCTGTGAACCTTTCCCTCGCTGCTAGGTGCTCGCGTGCCCTAGACTCCCTCCTCCTAGGCTCCCTCTTCCTTCCGAGTTGCCGCCGGTTGGCTACACGCCACCATGGCCAGCGAACACGACGTTGGCACGGCCGGGCTAACTTCGGGGACGGAACGCGCCAAGAACGTGACTGAACGGCGCCGCCGTCACAAGGCCCAACGGGCTGCCTTAGAAGAGGAACTCAATCGCCTTCTCTTGGTGAACGCCGAGCTACATGAACGGCTCCAGGAGGCCGAACTCAACGCCGACATCCACACCCAACCCGAATCCGACCAAGCTCCACCACATCCTGACCCCGTCCACGATCGCATAGATAGACTCGAAGACACCCTCTCTAGATTAACTACCCTAGTCGAATCCCATCTCTTAGCCAAGGACCAATCTCAACCCCAACCACAACTGCAGTCAAGCACCCAACCACCTCCCCAACCCACTCCGACCCATACATCCCAACAACCACCAACTCCTTTAAATCCCACTCCGATAACCCAAATGCAACGGGTGGACATCGACGACCCCGATTCCTTCGGCTTCTTCAAACCGAACCCCCCCGACAAGTACCGAGGCGGCCGAAGCTCCATTACCGTCAACCGATGGATCGAAGGTATGGAAAGCTACCTCCAGATGCTCCGGGTTGGCCGCAACCATTGGACGCGCATAGCTGGCCAATTCTTACAAGACGAAGCCTCAGCATGGTACATGGTGGAACGCAAGAAGCAAGCCTGGCCCTCATGGGATCATTTTACGGCGGCCATCGTCGACTACTTTGTACCTCGCAATGAAGCGTTCCAAGCACGTGACGAATGGCGCAACCTCCGTCAAGACAAGTTCATCGGGCCTTATGTATCACAATACCGCAGGCTCATGCTTCGCATCAACGACATGGCTGAAATTGATCGCTTACACGGCTTCCTTTATGGGTGCTCCCCATACTACCGCAAAGAAGTGGAGAAGCAAGACCCCCGGACTTGGGAGGATGCAGTCCGCATTGCAGAACGGCTCAATGACGCTTACTCCAACCGGCTGGCTTGTTCAACCGACGGAAGCCAAGCTCCCCGCAAAGACTCAACCTCAAACAAAGAGCAAACCTCCACACACCGCAGATCAACCGAACAACAACGTGGTCAAGGTTTCAAAGCCCTCCCGGCCCCAACAGACAACCGTTCAGGGTCCCCGAACCGAAACAACCAAACCCGGCACGACCCCCGTCCGGTCTGCAAGCATTGCCAAGGCAGTCACCCCACGGAGAAATGCTGGTGGAAACGAACCGACACTAGGGTGCAAGCAACGAAGACCGAAGAGGCATCCACCTCCGGCTCGAAAATCACCGAGATTCACAGCGACGAATCAGACGACTCCTCCCCCCGCGGACCGTCCACATCAAAGGGCAAGGCTCAGTGCCATTCAGTTGCATTACCCATCATACACCAAGTGTTCATTATGGGAGAAGTCACAGGCGAATGCATGCCGGTGATGTTGGACACGGGTGCAACCCACAACTTCATGACTCCGCAGTGTGCTCAACGCCTTGGACTCAAGATCAGTAAACGGCTCCGCATGTCCGTGGTCTTTGCTCAGGGAGAGGCCAGTCATGTGCGTTACGCCGACGGTGTCCCGGTCATGTTAGGCCAATGGTTTGGTCACCTGAACTTCCTAATTATACCGATGGAAACATTCGAAGTCATCCTAGGCCTCCAGTTTATGGATAAACACATGATCTCCTTTTACCGCAAAGGGGTAGACAAAGTGCTTCTCGATCAGAGTGGGCAGGCCATCGTCGTCGACTGCAATCGAGTCCAGGCTCCTCGTACGGACGAACCCTCTGACAGTGAACCAAGGGAATCTAAGCAGAAACATACGAGCAAAGAGAAAGCACAAGCTCGAACGTCAACCTCCACACACACGCCATCACCATTATCACACAAGCAATTTCGACGAGCAGTCTATCAAGGTGGGATCGCACACTTATGCGTTCTCAGACCGGTCGCAGAGGAGACGGGACCACGGCCGATCGACATCTCAAAGATTGGGCTCCCAAGTTTCCAGATGTTAATGGAAGAATTTTCAGATGTTCTCACAGATACCCTTCCACCCGGTCTTCCCCCTTTACGTAATGTCCAGCATCGGATCGACACGCTCCCGGACCACCCACCACCGTCGCGAGCGCCATACAGGATGAATGAGGCCGACCTTCAGGAGCTGAAGAGGCAATTACAGGAAATATAAGTGCAAGGATACATCCGACCAAGCAGCTCCCCATATGGAGCCCCGGTCCTATTTGTGAAGAAGAAAGACGGCTCCCTACGCCTATGCATCGACTACCGAGCACTCAACAAAGGCACAATCAAGAGCAAATACCCCGTGCCCGTGATGGAGGAGCTTTTAGATCGCCTGGGCAAGGCACGATACTTCACGCGCATAGACCTCCGATCCGGGTACCATCAAATCAGGGTGGCCCAAGAACACATCGAGAAGACGGCCTTCCGCACACGCTACGGCAGCTATGAGTGGCTCGTCATGCCATTCGGGCTTACAGGCGCACCGGCTACCTTCTGTCGAGAGATGAATGATGGCTTTCGAGACATGCTCGACCTCTTTCTCATCATCTACATTGACGACCTACTGATCTATAGCCGAACATTAGAAGAACATTATGAGCACGTTCGGGCGGTCTTGTTACGACTACGGCAACGTCGGCTCTTCGCCAAACCAAGCAAGTGCGAGTTCTGCATGAAGAAGGTGGAATTCTTGGGGTTCATCCTTTCTGAACTGGGCCTCCATGCCGACCCCCAAAAAGTCGAAGCAGTACTCAAGTGGGCCCCCCCGAAGACCATCAAAGAGGTGCGAGAATTCATCGGCTTTTGCCAATTTCTCCGCCGTTTCATCCAAGGTTTCAGCAAGATCGCGGCCCCGCTCTTGGAGTTGGTCAAAGAAAAGGAGCCCTTCAAGTGGGGAGCAGACAAAGAAGACGCCTTCGAAGCATTGAAGGTTGCTATGTGCAATGCCCCGGTTCTCAAACTTCCAGAATTCGACAAACCTTTTGAAGTTCACACAGATGCATCAGGCTCAGCCATCGGCGGCGTCCTCGTACAAGACGGACAACCCATTGCCTACGAGTCGCATAGACTCACCGGCCCCGAGCTCAGATGGAGCACACATGAGCAAGAAATGTTAGCCGTTATCCACTGCCTACGCAAGTGGCGGCACTACATTCTGGACAAGCACACAAAGGTCTTCACGGACAACATCTCCTTGAGGTACTTTACATCTCAACGCAAGTTAAGCCCAAAGCAAGCAAGATGGCAGGATTTTCTGGCCGAATTCGATATCGAGATCATTCACAAGCCGGGCAAACAGAACGTGATGCCAGATGCACTTAGTCGAAGACCCAAGCTCCAGGCGATATCCACCGTATCTTCAGATCTCAGAGGCAGAATTCAACAAGCACAAGCACAGGATGCCCAAGTTCAAGAACTACTTCAGGAAATGCAAACGGCTCAAGCCCCGCAGCGCTACACACTACAAGAAGGCCTTCTCCATCGTAAAGGAAAAATTTATGTCCCGAATGACTTAGAGCTACGCAAAGAGCCACTGTGGGAGGCACATGATTGCAAAGTGGCCAGCCATGGAGGTCAAAACCGCAGCTATGAGACGCTCCACAAACACTTTTATTGGCCCCGCATGAAGGCACAGGTCCAGGAATATGTAGAACCATGCCCAACATGTCAGTTAGTCCGTCAAGATAGGGTAAAACCCGCCGGCCTTCTGCAACCACTCCCGATTCCCAACCGACCGTGGGACATGATTAGCATGGACTTCATCACTGAACTCCCACCGTCTTCGGGGTTCAACACCATCTTCGTTGTGGTCGACTACTTCACCAAACAAGCACACTTTATCCCGGCCAAACCCCCGCTTAACGCCAAGGCCGTGGCTCAGCTTTTCTTCACACACATCGTGAAGTATCACGGGTTGCCTCTCGCCATAGTGTCGGACCGGGACGGCCCTTTCCTAAGTCAGCTATGGACGGAGCTTTTCCGCATCTTGGGGACGCAACTTAGGTTCTCCTTATCTTATCACCCACAAACAAATGGGCAAACCGAACGGCTCAACCAGACGATCGAAGATTACATCCGGAACTATGTTAGAACGGACCAAAAGGATTGGGCGAATCACTTAGACATTCGAGAGTTCCATTACAATGCTTCCGTCCACTCAAGCACGAAGATGACCCCATTCGAGTTGGCGACCGGCAAAGAGGTAATCACGCC
>MU263682.1:37500-38946 GCA_020310875.1 Ceratopteris richardii
TCCCCTCCCCTCCTAATCGGGGCATGTAAGACTTTTATGGAGATTGACGTGGGGTTTTTTTCAGAAACGAAGTGGGGTTTTTCTGGAGGAAATCCCACCCCCCCACCCCCAACAACCCCCCACCACCGCGGCCCCTCTCCTTCCACACCCCTCTCCCTCACTTCCCAACCCGAAGGAGGTGTGGCATTTTTTTTGAGGCCTGCGTGGGGTTGTCTCCATGCCATGGGGGTTTCTTAGGAAAGGAAGTGGGGCTTTCCTCCCGGCATGTCCCTCCCCTCCCTTCCCCTCCCACCCCACACCCCCTCCCCTCTCTTTCCTCGCCCCCCCCTCTCTTTCCTCCCTCTCCCGGGCTTCAACACAAGGGCATGTGGGGTTTTCTGGAGGCTAACGGGGGGTTTTTTTCGGAAACCAAGTGGGGTTTTTTCTTGCGGAACGCCTCCCCTCCCACACAAAGACAACCCCCTTCCCCCCCCCCCCCCCCCTCTTTCCTCCCTCTCTCCCGGGCTTCAACCCAAGGGCATGTGGGGTTTTCTAGAGGCTGACCGGGGATTTTTTCGGGAACCAAGTGGGGTTAATCTCGCGGAACGCCTCCCCTCCACACAAAGACAACCCCCCCCCCAAACCCCCCCACCCCTCCCCCCCCTCTCCCCCTCCCACCACCAACCCCCCCCCCCCTCTCCTCCCTCCCCTCCTTCCCTCCACACACCAAGTGGGAATTTCTGGAGGCTCACGTGGGGTTCTTCTCGCGGAGCGCCTGTCCCCCTCCCCACTCCCCCCCCCCCACTCCCTCCACCCGCCCCCCCCCTCCCTACCCCTCTCCCCCCCCCCCCCTCCCCCGCCCCCCCTTCTTCCTTGCCTTTCCCCCCCCCCCCCCCCTCTCCCCCCCACCCCACCCCTCCCCCCTTTCCACTCCTTCCCCACCTCCCACACACCCCCCTCCCCCTCCCCCCCCCACACACACACATCCCCCCCTCCCTCTATCCCTCCTTCCCTCCACATACCAAGTGGGGTTTTTCTAGAGGCTGACGTGGGGTTTTCTTGCAAAGCAAGTGGGGTTTTTTTCGGAGCCCACCCCCCCCCCCCGGGCATGTGGGGGTTTTTCAATACAGCTCACGTGGGGTTTTTTCGGAAACCAAGTGGGGTTTTCTCGGAGCGCCCTCCCCCCCCCCCCCCGCCCCTCCCCCCCCCCCCCCAAGGGCATGTGGGGTTTTTTCGGAGCGCGCCCCCCCCCTGGTATTACTATCCGGGTTCCTTTGGTGCTCGCGGGGTTTGCCGGCCGGCGCCAAATTGTGCGCAACTATAAGGGTAGTTGTGCTCGCTTGAGTTGGGTGTGGCGTGGACCATGGAGCGAGGGAAGGGTTAGGTGAGGTGATTTAGTCCCCCGAACCCCTCTTGTGACGTTGGGAAGCAATCCCCCCCTCGAGCATGTGCAAAGGCTACCTCCCG
>MU263683.1:0-38944 GCA_020310875.1 Ceratopteris richardii
AAATCTAGAGAAAATTTGCCAGAGTCTCCTTTGTAAATGAGCAATGACCAGAGTCTCCTCTACAAATAAGAAAAACTCACTAAACTACAAGTACTCACATGTGAATGTGCACGATGAATCATTGACCCATTGCATATAACCACTTAACTAAAAGAAGCCAACTAGGCTTACCAAGCACCTATGTACAACTATCATACATCTTTATGGCGAGGTTGGGTAAGTCTTCCACCTGCATCACCAAAGAGACCCTGACATCTGGGTGTCTCCGTATTAAGAAAATCTCATGACCCTCTTTATCAACATCAAAGGCTTTATCCAAATACGTAAGCACTATATCAATGGCCACATGGATGTACATAAGCGGTATCCATAGAAGCATATATAGTGTGTATGTGCTCAATATATGCAATAAAATGGCATTGAAAGGCTGAATTCACAGCCTAAACACTAGCCAACAACGCCTGCAAGTGTTTGTCAACTCTATTCTTTAGGCTCAAAAACCTGCATAAATTTGTGGTGGCTACTCCCACCACAACTGAAAACATTTCAAGAAACCTATAGATTTATGAGTGTGGCTGAAAACATAGCCCAGAGATGAATATTTTGTGTCAAAGAAGTACAAAAAGAGCACTCTTGTGATGTTCTTGAACCTGTGTAATGAGAACTATGCATGAAGTACTCCAAATGACTCCAAAAATCCACCCAAAAATGTTTCAAAGTAGGCTTTGAAAGCAAAGAATGAAGCTTTGAGAGCCCAAAACATGTTCACCGTAACATGAACCTTAGTCTCTCCCCTTCTTAAGCACCACAAGATTGTAGCTTAGTGGCAAGAGATTTTCCGTTAAGCGGGCTCTAGGGGGAACAAATTGGGATGTGTGACCTCCTGAGAAGTACTGAGAACCTTTGTCTTCCTTGATCATTGAGGTCCTCCCTCACATCCATCCAACAGTGAATTCGGTGACTCAGATGAGAAGGTATGCCAAGGTATATGCCTTGGTCATCGCCTTATTTGTAAGCCTTGGGTGGGTGGGCAGGTGCTTGCTTTGCTCACACAAAAGGAGCAAAGATTTTTCCTTGAAATGCTCTGATACTAGTGAAGTGTTTCAACTCCAATGCCCCACAGTGGACTCTCCTTCTTGAGAGCTCCACAAAGATACCAGCGAAGTAGAAAACCAAGCTCTAAATGCCACACACTACTCCGCATAGAGGCTACAGATATATGCAAAAAAACAATGCACAAGGGGTATGAATAGAGATTTGTTAGGTTTTCTAAATGCGATCAAACTTACAATTTGTGGCTAACTAGGCCACTATATGTTTTATTAAAGAACATATACAAAACTTTCTGACAACCATTTGGCCTTTCACATGGACACTAACGGTAATAGAACTAGAATGGAACTGGCCATTCTATGTGCATGTGGATGCATCAAATTATGCCATAGGATGCATTCTTATGAAACAACACCTGAACGAAATATGATTTTTCCAACTGCCTATGCTCATAGACAATTGTGTTCGGCACAAAAAAACTTTAGCACTAAAATCCATGAGTGTTTAGGAGTGGTCTATGCAGTAAAGAAGTTTCTCTATTGTCTTTTGGCTAACAAATTTAAGTTCTGTGTAGATCATCAAGCTCATCTATATCTATTTAGCAAGACATGTGCCACAAGAAGGTCATTGTGTTATTTCCTACCACTTAAGGAGTTTGACTTTCAAGTAGTAGTGAAGAAAGGGAACACACATATTCAATCAAACCATTTATCCCGAGTTGGTGAGCTACCTATTGGTATAACAAACAATTTACTAGATGCATTCGTGTTTAACTTGGAGATAGTCCCTAAGTGAGCAAAAAGATAGTGAATAATTCTTAGATTTGGAGCACATCACAAAATAATTCCTTAAATTGCTAAGTTTGTATATGAAACCACCAAGTTTCATATCATTGTTGGAAGTTTCTACTATCAAGAGAGTGAAGGGATCTTGCTTTGTTATGTGGATGACGAAGGGAAGCTGAAGTTGAGTTAGAAAAGCCTACATGGGTCTACTAGGACATCATCACTCACAAATATGCATATTGCAAAATCTCAAGAGAGAAGGACCGCATTGACCTACAATGGAGAAAGATGTTCATGAACGTATTAAGAATTATGGAAGACGTGATCTCATCAAACCTATTGAACATGCAATGCTGTTTCATATTACCATGGCACCAGATTCGAGTAAGGCGATTGTCGATTACTTACAGCACGAAAAGTATCATGAAGGGATTACACTTGCAAGAAAGAAAGCCCTCCCCCCCCCCCCCCCCCTAGAGGACGAGACTAGAGATTACAAGGCCATTAAAAAAGCGTGGAAAGACTAGCTTATTACTATTGTTTGAAATTTGGGTGTGATACCATTTATGGGAGTTGTACGTTGGCAAGGAGTAGATATTCTTAGGATGATGCCATATCCATCCAAGCACTATCCTTGCTTCGTGCTCACTTAACCATGAGATTCCCGAGTCACTCAATCTCTGAAAAAATGTTGTGATAGGCTTGCGAGTTACACAACTTATGCATACCTCATTTCCATAATGTTGGGATAACTCTGAACAAAAATTACAATGTATGCCATAATACCTAGTAGTTTATGTGATGCACCACATCTTGAATGTGAAGAATAAAGAGAACAATGATTGAAGCTGTAAAAAGAAATCTATAATTTATTTGATGGAAGACAAAACTTGAGGGAAACTCAAGATGTACCCTTCTGCAAAGTGATGGAGAGTTGGAATTGAGATTCGGAAATGAGCAGATGGGCCTTAGAGTAGCCCAAAACTCTCAAGAATGCAAACCTATGAGCTTAAAACAACCTGCACATCACAAAAATAATATAATATTATTATCTTGTGCAAAAATCAACACATAATGCCTTTGCTTGTCAAAAATTTCACACAAATATAGTGGTAATTTCCAAAATAATGGTACCTTATCGTAAGACAAAAAGTGAATAAGTTACAAGAATGGTGGTTCCTTCAAAAAAAATTATGTCATTGTGTCTTCAGTATTGCACCTATTTCTCATGCTTGCTTCACTCTATCTTTGTCTTCTCTCCAACTAGCCTTCTTTCCTAGATCTATCTTGTAAGAAAAAAATGATGAATTATTAATGCAACTCTAATACCATGTAAACGTTACCACAACATACACATATAAGATCAAAACTTAGAGAGAAAGAGAGATATCGCTCCTCATGAAAAAGGCAAGAGATATGGTTGTAATAGAGAAAGGACATAAGATGAGTAGAAGATGAACTCAAATCAATTCAACTCAAAGTAATAGTACAATGGAACTCAAAGAATAGATAAGAGATAGAGTGTCATATCCACCCATGCAATCCCTATATGAAGCTTAGATGGTGATCTAGATAGATGCCCAGTGCAGGGCTATATGCCGACACAATGGGTACTAAGATGAACAACCTTGTGGTTCCAAACACCACAAATTATGAGCCTAGGTGGGGAGGGGACCATTCTTATAAGTTCCTCCAAACATAGCATGGCCTTCCCATGTTTTAAGGTCGTGGTATCTTGATCCATGCCCAAGATAATCTACACCATTGATTTATGGTCCAAATACAATGGTAGAAAAGTAGGGCCAATAACCATTTGCTTGTAACCATTGATCTTGATTGATACACACTTAGGATTAATTCTAGATCCAATGGCCCACATCAAATAGACTATTCCTTGAGTAAGAAAGTTGCTTTTGCTTCTAGCCCTTGGTTTGGGTTGATTCTCACATAGGATCAATCCCAAATCCAATGGCTTATAAGTAATATTCCTAAATACCCATCTATGGTTTGTTTTAGATTCCATCTAATCTAAAAATCAGGAACGTATTGATGTCCAACACTCTCACATGGCTTTTGCTCATAGTGGGGGCCTTAAAAAATAGATTCTTGTGGAACAATGGAGGTTCTACATAAGGGTGAGGGATTGAGCATATCTAACACCCCCCTCAATGTCCACCCAAAGGTGAAGTACTTTCTTTGTATTAAGGCCAAGTCTTCCATGAGGATGGATCATTGAATGTGTCAAATAAGCCTCCTCAATGTCCACCCAAAGGTGAACTACTCTCTTGGCCCAATGCCAAGTTTTAGAAGATATATTTGAATTAGATCCTTTGTAAGCACTTTGATGAATGTACGTGCTTCATTCTCCTTAGTTAGACAGTAGACTATTTCCACCATCCCTCTTAAGTGTACTTGCTTTCCAACTCTTAAATTTATGAGGCCTATTTTCCAACCTAATTAAAATTCTAACTACAAAAAATCCTTCCAACTCCTCTCAGTTAAGATCAACATCTCCTCCTATTCCAAGTTTCTTCTCATTTTTTCTTGGTTCATTTTCAATAAGTTTTGTTTGTTCTCTAATATCACTAAAAGCTTGAGCTTTATCATGAAGAAAGTGCATCCATATATTATTTCTATATTTGTTGATGATCACAAGGTAGGAATATCCTCAAAAAGAAAGCATATACCAACACTAGAGGAGCTTGTAAGAAATAAACAAGAATAGTGGCAAAGTGGAATATGATCAGTAGGTAGAGTAGTGAGAAGCAGAACACACTAACAAAAATATACACAAAAAGAGAGATAGAGAACTCTAATTCTCAAATTGCCAACAGTACATAAATGATACTATCCACTCATGTGCTCCCACTGTGGAGCTTCAATGGTGTTATGGACAGACTCTAGACAAAGGGCTTTATAGTGCTCACTATCAAGATTTCACCACAGTAACCAGGGTACCTAATCCTATGATTTAGGCATGATCATTGTGCTTGCCTGATGTTATGATCTAGGCATAACCATTGGGATCATCTATAATTCGGAACATATTGAATTACCTAACTACTGGAATAGGTAAAACACTACACCGAAGCACAAGACTGAACCACCAAACTATCGGACCACCAGAGTCACCATAATTCTGGACTTGTTGACTACCAAACTATCATACCTCCGAAATTTTGGTGTGACTGAAGTATATGCATTGCCTAGCCTAGACTAGACTCACATAGATCATCTAGTATCTTTGTTGGTCTCATGTAGACCTCATCACAAATGTTCAAACTCGCATAATGGCTTCTCCTCATAATGGGGGTTGTACAACTTAGAGTACCATGGATCATTTATAGTCACGTATAGGTGGATTATTGAGTATATCTAACACACCCCCTCAATGTCCACCTATGGCGAACGACCTTCTTGGTCCAATGCTAAGCTTCAAAAGATGTCGATATAGTTGCTCCCTCCCTAGAGCCTTGGCAAAAATGTTTGCTCCATTTTCTTGTGTTTGATAATACATCTCCAGAACTCCATCCTTGATTAACTCTTGCACATAGTGGTACTGGATTTCTATGTGCTTAGTATGTGCATGACAAACAAGATTCTTGGTGATGCCTATGCAACTTTGGTTGTTGCATTTCAACCTTGTAGCATCCTATCCATGAATTCCTATATGACATAGGATCCTTCTCAACCATACTGCTTCACGTGCAGCAACACATGTTGCTTTTTACTCAACTTCAGTAGAGGATAGCACTATGGCCAGTTGCTTGTTATTGATCCAAAAAAGAACCCCTGAACCTAATGAAAAGTAATATCCAAAAAGTGATTTTCTAGAATCAATATCCCATGCCCATTCTGAATCACAGTATCCACTTAGAGATGATCCTTCACTATAAAGAATACCATACTCAATGGTTCCTTTGACGTACTTGAGTATCTGCGTGCATGCCTTCCAATGAGTTAGGCATGGCTTATTAGAGAACCTGCTCACTACATCAACACCATAAGAGATATTCAGTCTGCTATTACACAAGTAGATGAGACTTCCAACTAATCTCCTATATCTTCCAATATCCACTAGAGGTGAAGTATCTCCAATAGATAATTTTGTGCTAACCTCCATCAGTGTAGAAATTTCCTTGCAATCCTCCATATCAAATTCCTTCAACACCTACCTCACATACTTTTGTTGCAAAATAAATATCTTCCCTGGTTCCTACCAGACTTCAACCTAAGAAATAATGCATTAAGCCCAAATCCATCATTTCGAATTTTGAACTCAGGGCATCTTTTGTGTGTTTAAGAAGTGCATCATCATTTTTGGTAATCACAAGGTTGTCTACATAGAGTACAAGCACAATTGTCTTCCCTCCCATCTTTAGAACATAAAAATCAGCATCAGAAGCACATCTTTTGAATGCTATATCCAAAAGATACCTATCTATCCACTAGTATCAAGCTCTTGGTGCTTGTTTCAGCCCATACAGTGCTTTTTTTAGCTTACATACTTTGTTCTTTGAATGGGAAGCCTGAAACCCTAGTGGCTAAGACACTTATACCTCCTCCTTGAGGTCTCCATTTAAGAATGCTGATTTGACATCCATGTGGTAAATTGCCCATCGTTTATGTGTAGCCACAGCTAGTACTAGCCAAATAGTAGTCATCCTTGCTATTGGGATAAATGATTCATCAAAATCAATGCCTTCAACTTGGGGATTGCCCTGTACAACAAGTCTAGCCTTGTACTTCTCCAAAGTACCATCAACCTTGTATTTTAGCTTTGAGATCCACTTGGTGCCAATGATCCTCCATAAAAATTATTCTAGTGTCTATCTTACGAAAAGGTGGTATGTTGATTACAAAAAAAACTGGTCTTTTTGAAAAATGTTTATGGTCGCATCACTCCGTTGGCTTTGAATACTTTGGCTTCATCCTTTTTTCATCTTGAGCTCTTTTGTATGACTTCTTTTTTTCGGATCTTGTTAATAGTAGTGGTTGGATAAACTAGTAATTATGTACATGATTTATGAACTTCTTGACAAGATCAATGGCCTAGCAAGGGTGGTGGAAAAAAATCATGGTTTTTCAAAGATCCACTAAGCATTTGATTCTTTCCTTGTTCCTTCTATAGATTTTCTTGTAAGTTCATCATGATTTGTTTTCATTTCGTCTAAGTTTTTCTTTCCTAACTTTCAAATATTGTGTTTGCTTTTTGAATGGACTTTCACACTTATGGATGATGTTTCTTACGATCCTAGGGTTTTGATCTTCTTCACTCTCATCAGAGGGGTTAAAAATTTCAAAATTTGTTTGGAGTTGCACTTGAGTGTTAGTTACTATTTGCACTGGTATTGAGGTGTCTTCGATAGTATGGAGAATCATAGTTCTTTTGTGGCTCCTCATAATAATATTTCTCTCTCAAGGATACTAAAAAGTAGTCTCTTGCACATTTGGAGGTGGTGCAAATGAAATAGGCACAATGGTGCTTTATTTTTTTCTTCTGGGTTGGTGTACTTCACAAGAACAACATTTTGTGTTGGAGGGGTTTTTTGTCCTAGGAAAAGATGTTGCACATTAGGATCTTGTTGAATCAGTTGTAGCCTAGGTGCTTGATAATATTGCTAACATTGTAATCTCTTGGTGGACTAGGAGGAACATAAGGATATGGCCTTGGTTGATATGCAAGAGGATGTCGCATATATTGACGATTGTGATGGCAATCACTTGTAGTGTGATTTGTGAGCTTTTGCTATTACTGACAGTATTTTGGTTCTCTTCTATCTTCATGTGGTTGGGCTTCCCCAAAAGTATAACTTTGCATAGGGTAGTCTCCTCTACATTGGTAATATCTTCTCAGTGGCTGCACACATTGAGGTTCATTTTGGTATACTCGATTGCCCAATGTCTATTGAGTTCCCGATTTCTTAGCGTCCATTTCGACAAGCTCATGAATAGAGGGTAGATGATCCGCTACTCATAAAAGATTCTAATGTAGTGTGTACTTGTGGAAGCTTTTGGTCTTTAACCAAATTCTCTTCCACGTCTTTGCATTCCTTCAACTAATGAACTCATCTAAGAGATTTCCAACATCTCTAAATGTTTAATTTTCCAATGGTTGGAACAAATTCAAGGCGTTTCCTACCAAATGAACCCCCCGTATGTTGACATATCAAGCTCAACATGTGATGATCTAGGATGACATGCATCAATTTTTCGGTTCTCTGACATGTATAGTGGTCACGCCGATATATGTCAGGGATACTTCATTGAGCTTTATTAGATTTATCTACTGAGAGTGATGGCACATTTGTTTCTTGCCAACTCACTCATTCGTGGACATTAGGTTTTTTCCTTATGTACTGATCTTTATATATTGCACTTGTTGTATTCTTGTTTTAGGTCATTCTTGTACATTCTTTTTTATGTAATAGAAGAAGAAGAAGAAGATTATTCTTCCTTGCCTCAATCTGAGTGTGTGCTTCTCTTTGATTGTGAGAGTGTGTGTGTGAGCTCTCTCCTTATCTCCTTCCTCGTGACATGGTATCAAAGCCAGCATGGCTGTAGAGAGCTCGTGGAGAAGGCAACGGTGAAGAGTACGTAGCAAGGCATGGAGAAAACGTGACTCACAAACGACCTCCGTTTGCTACGAAACTCGGCGTGAAGGTAGAAAACCTCAAAATATTTTCGGGAGTTATCCCTTTAGGGTCACTTGTTTTTGTTAGATCAAAGTTTCAGAGCCATCTCAACCTCCATTTTGAGCCTGCAAGGTGGCACCCATAGAAAAACCATGTCAATTTTAGAAACTGTAACTTGCATCGTGTTCAATCACACTTATATATTCCAAACCCAGAATTTCAAATGATTCCGTGTACTGTTGATACACGAAGATTATGTTTTTCTAAAATCGAACTGTCATGTCATGGTGCGATAGTGCTCAAACAAAGTGCTACTTGTAGTGCTTTGGAGTGTTATGAATTACTGTTAGAAATGGCAAGCACAGATGGAATGAGTTAGCTTATGAGCGATAAGCTGGACAAGAACAACTTTGATGCTTAGAGATTCAAAATGAAGAATTTCTTGATAGGAAAAGGCAATTGGAAGTACATCGAAGGAGAGAACAAAAATGCTCCACAGTTGCCAGAGAGGAATCGAACTGTAGAACAGTTTAAGAGCATATGAGGAATGGAATCAAGGAGCACGAAAGGTAATGTATGGCTATCTGTTAGCATACAGGATAGCATGATTGGACACATACAGAATGCCAAGACTCCAAAAGAGGCTTGGAACAATTTGGTCACTTTGTATGAGACCAATACAAAGGCATGAAAATTGCAACTCAAGAACGAGTTGCATACATTTGAGAAAGAGCATGTCGGTAAGTGACTACACTTTGAAAATCAAAAGCATATGTGAGTCACTTGCATCTATTGGCGTGAATTTAGATGATGATGATAAGGTGGAAGTGTGCCTTCATGGTTTAGGAGCTGCATATAAGCAGTTCAGAACTTCTATATAGACCAGAGAAAATATTCCAAATTTTGCTGATTTGGTATCCATGTTGATTATTGATGAAAAGAATCTTGGTGAGGATTCAAACTCCCAAGGAAAGCCTAGTTCTGAATAGGTTTTCTACTCTGGCAGAGGAAGAGGTAGAGGTAGAGGTTTTGGAAGTGGAAGAGGAAACAATAACCAAGAGCAAGGTCAACAACAGAATCATGCAGGAGGAAGAGGACAGTTTCGAGGCAAGGGGAGCCAAAGAGGTCACAAAATTTTCCAAAGAAATGATTCAGGTATTGATAGTAAAGGATGCTAGAATTGTGGTAAACCTAGACACTTTGAACGTGATTTCAGGTTGAAAAATCAAAATAATAGAAGGCAGCAAAAAAACTATGCATCCACAAGTGCTGATGATTCTAAGAAGTTGTTCATGGTTCAACATCACATGATGAATACAATGCTGCTAGTGTTTCAAAATCGAATGATAATGTCTGCAGAGTATGTTGATTCAGGTGCTTCAAATCACATGATGATTCATGTGGAATGGTTTAGTACTTTGCAAAAATTGCCAGTTCCTGGATATGTTGAAACAGGTGATAACACATCACACCCTATCGAGCATACAGGAAATATGGCACTGTCTATGGAGGATGGGAAGGTAAAACACCTTGTTGATGTGTTACATGTACCAAATATAACAAAGAATTTGGTTTTTGTTGAACAAATGGTTGAACAAGGATTACAAGTCAAGTTCAATGTTGATGGGTTATATGTAGAAGAGTACAAACAGGGTGGACGATTTATTGCCAAAGGAAAAAAAGTGGATAGGATGTTCACCTTAAATGTGAAAATTCATGAAATGAATGCAGCCATGTTTGCAAAAGGTGCAACAGTTATTGCTGATATAGAGATCTGGCACAAACGAATTGGACATGCAAATCTGTGAAGGCTAAAATTGATGCAGTCAAAGGAGATTGTCCATGGACTACCAAATTTCAAGGTTGCAGAGATGCAAAAGTTATGTGACGAATGTCAATTTGGTAAACAGTCAAGATCATCGTTTCCGCATGATAAGCATGTTAGTGAGAATGTGCTAGAAATAGTACATACAGATGTTTGGGGTCCTGCAAAGACCACATCAATGGACGGTTGCAGGTTTTATGTTACTTTCATTGATGACCATACACGAAAAGTGTGGGTCTATTTCATGAAAGAGAAGAGTGAGGTATTCACTCACTTTTAGAATTTTAAAGCTATGGTGGAAAAGCAGACAGGGAAGTATATTCATACGTTAAGATCTGATGGAGGAGGAGAATACATGTCAAATGAGTTCAGCAATTTTCTAAAAATTCATGTAATTCGATGTCAGTTTTCATGCAGGTACACACCACAACAAAATGGCATTGTTGAACGTAAAAATAGACATATTGTAGAAATAGCAAGAGCCTTGATGGCTGAGAAGAATATGCCTCATTGTTATTGGGCAGAAGTTGTTCATACTGTTGTATACATCATGAACAGAACTCCGACTGCTACTATACATCAAGTTACACCTGAAGAGAAGGTTACAGGTAAAAAGCCAAATTTATCCCATCTGAAAGTATTTTGTTGTATTGCATATGTACATGTTCTAGATGAGTTGAGGATGAAGCTTGATCCAAAAGAAAAAATGTGTCTTCATTGGATACTCCCTTGAGCAAAAGGGATATAAATGTTATAACCCACTCACACGACAGGTGAAGGTGAGTAGAGATGTAGTATTTGATGAAATGTCAAGCTTCTATGCAGATGCCAAAGAAGGACTGAATCTTGAACCAAATGACAAATAAAATGCTGAAAAATCAAGTAAAAAATCTCAAGTTCTGAGTGGACCAGATGCATCTCCAAGCAATAGTTCCAACTCAAACCCATGGAGTGGAAGATTGCGGGGAAATTTTAGTCCAGCAAATTCATCAAATACATGCAAGAAACGTAAAGAAAAGCTTTCTACTAGTCATAAAACATGTGCAGGTTTTGAAGACGTTTATGGAGATTCAAGTGGTTCAGAAAAGATTCTTGATGAGGAACTTAGATTGCCCTCTATGAAGAATCCAAGAGTAAGAAAGGCACAAGCAGATGATACAAGGAGAAGTGACCCAGGACCAAGAAGATCTGGGAGGATGCGTAATTCTATACAACGATTAACATATGATAGTTACATGGCTCATCATTGTGCCTACATGACAAAGGTAATACAAGATGTTGAACCTTCTTGTTTTGAAGATGCAATTGGAAATGCAGATTGGGAAAAAGCTATGGATGAGGAGATGGTTGCACTTTATGGAAACGAAACATAGAAGCTGGTTCCATTGCCGCAAGGAAAGAAATCCATATGCTGCAATTGGGTTTACAAGGTAAAGCACAATGCTGACGGTAGCATAAGCAAGTACAAAGCACGATTGGTAGCAAAAGAATATGCACAGACATATGGCATTGATTATGAGGAAACATTCAGCCCTATAGCTAAAATGTCTACTCTCAGAACACTTGTTGCATTAGCTACAGCAAAAGGATGGACTTTGCATCATATGGATGTGAAGAATGCTTTCTTACATGGTGAGTTACAGGAAGAAGTATACATGGACCAGTCACAAGGATATGAAGATTCAAAGCATCCAGAATATGTTTCCAGGTTGCAAAAGGCTTTGTATGGGCTAAAGCAAGCTCCTCGTGCATGGCATGCAAGGATTGCTAATTACTCAACCACCATTGGGTTTTCTATGTGTGATGCAGATCATTCACTATATACAAGGAAGAATGATGATGGCATCACGATTGTGGCTATTTATGTTGATGACTTGTGTTAAACTGGTTATCGTTTAATCGTTACTCTACTTCTGATTCAAACACTTCAAGTTCAACCGGTTCCAAATCTTCCTAACCGCAATCGTTCTCTTAGCCACGTGGGTCCTTGGGAGTGGTAGGGGTCTGTTAGACAGAGGCCCTGTACTATTTTCCCATCTTAACACACAATCTTAATGTCATCCCGTCCTTAGCTCATTATCCATCCCTGAACAACGGAAGACTGTTCAATGTATTGGAATTAGAACTTCAGGACTGAGGGTAGCAATCCGGTTACGTAATTTACGCGCAAAAGATACTTCAATAACAAAGTCACCTAATCCGTACTTCGTCAGGGCAGATAGGTATACCAACTAGACATTATATCTTAAAGTTACGCGGACTCGAACAGTCAATCTCCTCGTAATAAACAGCTAGCCATTAATCGACGATGTTCTACTCACATTCAGACCATTACAGCTACTAGTCTTCCGGTAGTTGGAGTAAACAGTAAATATAAGATACAGTAACGAATTTGGTCGCTTACAGAAACTTTACAGACAATTAGTTCGAGATTACTCTTCGCGTTACCTACTTCGCCGAAGAACTGCCAAATAACATACCACACTTGTTCACACTCAGAGTCACACTCAACCATCACCGAACAGATTCGCCACACAATACAACTGATTCGTCATTCTGTACTAAGGTGAGTATAATCCACTAGCAGGAGTACAGACGGAACAGATCAAAGCAGAACTTATCCTTTCAACAACGTGTACGCGCACACAATGCGTTACAGCACTCTCAAACGAGACTTAATCAAACAACACACTACAATTCCCACAAAAAACGGACTGCTGCCGCTCTTTTTTTCATTGCCTTAAATAGAGGATTTTTTTACAAGGATGCGCACTTCTGCAGTTACCTGCACGTTCCCTGAAAGATTCTTTTTTTTTCATTAAGCTTCCTTGTCCTCGTACTCTTGTCCTTGTTCGGCGGCCGTCCAGCATTTTTTACATTTAAGGCACCTTTCCGGGTTCATCCGTCCTGGTTCGGCGGCCCTCTAACACTAGCACGCACGGTGGACTCGAACCCGCAGGTGCATTACTGTCTTCAACATCCTTTTGCGTTGCCTGTAGGTCTATTCCAGAGTTTGGCTCCTGAATCATTTCTAACCGTACTTGTTCAAGTGGAGGAACAAGTATAGCCAGCCATCTCTTGCAAAAAAGTGTCCAACTATTTTGAACACGACTATCCAATTGCTGGTTTAATAAGTCTATGTCCACATTTGTCATTAATGTGGCATTCAGTTCTACGCCCTCATCTTTTAATATCTGCCTTTCGAACTCCTGCAAAACCTGTATTCTTGACTGCAAAATTTCATTTTCGGCTTGCAGGTTAGCATTCAGGGTAGAAAAACTTGACATTTCGGCTTGAATCTGTGTTTGGATAGTTTGCTGCCACTGATTAAATTCTTGAAAACACTTTTTTGTGTTGATCAATTCTGCCGTTAGTTGCCGGTTATTACTCTGTAACGCCTGTAGTAAAGCTTCTTTGTCGTCCAATTCCTTTTGCATCTGTGTCATTAATGAATTGGACTTGGTCATTGTAGTGAGTAGTAATTCGTTTTTGTGCTGAAGCGCTTGTTCTTGTTGCCGCAAATATTGAGAAACCTCTTGTAGTTTGTTTTGCATCCCTATCACAAAATCGGGTTGGAGATCGTCCGGTAATTGCTCTGGACTGGCAGTTGGCAAGTTGTCTGCCATCCTTCGTTTAATTGACAGCCGAAACGGCGTCCCTACGGTCTGATTCTGTGCGCTATTACCTGTGTGGAAGAAATGTGCAGACGAGGTGGAGACTTGGTCTGCTTCCTCAGGCTCTGTTTGGTGTCCTGTGTCTATCCTATCATGTTCACCGGAATAAAAATGGGGGAACCAATGTAGCTTCTCATTCTTTACTGATTGGACAAAATTAAATATAGCAGCTAAAATAGGCTGCTAGTCTGCTGTTGGTGTGGGATCTTCGCTTATCCCCGACAATGATTTGTGTGTAGAGGTGGTTATAGAGCCAATGTGTCCAGCTAACCCGACCTCCTCCTTCGGCATGTAGTAGTGGTGAAAAATTTTCTCTAGACATTAAATCGAATTTAACTAGTAAACAGAGCTTCTCTAAGTACCATTTAACTTGTTCTCGACGGTGATATGTGGCATTTTTCAACATGTAATACCGTCTGGGGCCTTCACAATCGCCAAATTCATTTCTCAAATCTTCATTCGAGCATTTAGGATATCGGGCGTCATCATATAGTGGTAGTTTAAATATAGCTGAGACTAGCTGTGGCGAAATTTGTACCTGATTTAGAATGAAGCCGTTTGTTTATCGTATGCTATATAATTGATTCTCTGCATCGTCATTAGTGATCCACTGCTCCCATGGTAATTGGGCAAACTGGAGGAGCCCTATCTTCCGTAGCCAGTCCTCATTCCTTCTCGAGTGGATGTCGAGCTCGATTTTAAATTCGGTGGAAAATTTATGATGAGTCTTTACTGATGCAGAAGTTACTGCGTCATCTGCATCATCTTGTAGGGTAGTATCTGTTGTCGTCACAACATGGTTCTGTGTATTGGCGCGCTTCCTGAGTTGCCATCTGAGTATGTTAGATTCAGACATGCTTGTAAGGGTTGCCGAGAAGAATATGCTGGAAGTTTCTAACCAGCGCTGAAGCTCGAAGAATACTGTAGTGAAGAATGCTATGCTATGCATACGCATTTTATAAACACCAGTGCTTGAACTGCCAGTTGCTATAATGATTGTATTTCAGTAGGACATGACTCTTCCTTCCCCTTGTCAAAATTGTATCATGAGTAAGAATCATTATGCCGCGTGTTATTCCGTAGATCGGTGCTAGACTGAACAAGACTTTGCATGTGCAAAAAATGTCAGAAAACAAAACTTGGTTATCATACTCATTTCGAATCCATCGTTACATTATGAATTCGTATGGGCGAATATACTTATTCTTCTATGAGACCTTCGAGATACATATTCCTGGTTGATCTAAATGTGCGAGCTATTTTTTTCTTAAGGGTTTCTAATAATTGTTTTAGCGTGTCGGGTTCTAAAACCTGCGCATCTATTCTAACGGAGCTAAGCGCGATTGCTTCGGTAAGCACGTTTTCGGCCTGGGTCTGCAAAAAAGCCTCCTGTAGATAGAAATCATTGGATAGTGCGGCGTCCCTGGAAGTCTTCATTTTGGTGACTTTCCGCTGCATCTCTGTGACTCGATCCCTTTGATTTCGCAGTTGGTTATCGAGGCGCTCGAATTGTTGGTTCTGAAATTCAATCGTTCGGGAATATGCATCTCGTTCCCTTCGAGCTTCTGCCAGATCTTTTTGGTGTTTCGCTTCCCTGGTTAATTGTCGTCTCAGCATTCTGTTTACGTCGTCCAAACATTCCTGAGCTCTGCGTAGATTGTCTTGGACTTGCGCTGCTTCTCGTTGTTGGTCTTGACTCTTTTGGATTGTTTCGTGTAGCTGGGCCTTCGTTTCTTCGACCATTTCTTCGAGGGATGAACTATATCTTCTTTTTCTTGGAGGGCTGTCTTGAGTTCCCGGATTTCTTCGTGTGTTTCGTGTAATAGCTGGTCTTTGGCGAAAAGCTGCTCTAATGCCGCATCTCTCTGTTGTATCAAGGCCTGTTGTTCCGAAAATTGGGCTTGGAGGTCAGCTAGTTGTGTCTGCAATTGATGATTCTCCGCTCTTATGGCGTCGACTTCTTCTTGGAGTGGGGTGATGTCGGCTTCCAGAAGGTCTACCTTGTGCTGCAGGTCGTGCCGAATGGTATTTGCAACCTCAGTCATTTGTACCGGAAGTTGTTGTGAGAGGGCGATGAGTAGTTGGCCCATGTTGGCCAGTTCGGAAAAGATCGGAGTAGAGGAAAGGAGGAGTGGGTGTGGTGGCGGTTGTAGAGGTTTGGGTATGGATTTGGGGGGATGTCGGGGGTGAATAGTTGGGGGAGGATGAAGAAGATTCGGAAATTGGCGGCGGAAGAGGGTTGACTGGTGGGGATTGAGGGCGAGGGGATGTAGGGTGGGGTACTTGATTGGTGGGTTGGCTTTCACCTGTAATGTGGGCGATGGTGGATTCGACGGCCTTGAGTAGGGTGTTGAGCGCGCTGTTGATCACGTGTTGTTCATCTTCTCGTTGTGCTGATGCTTCTTCAGTTGAGACGGGTTCTGTTTCCGTGTGCTTCTGCTGGTCGTGGTGGTCGGCCGATGAATCGTTGTGTATGCAAGTGGCGGTGTCATGGAAGGTCTCTTCTTGGTCTGTGTTTCGGGTGTCCTGATTCTATCCGGCAGATCCTTGTGCTTCGCTTTCTGAGGAGCTGATCTGAATTCTCTTATTGCGGAAAAGTTGGTTGATCTCCTCATCTTCTTCTTCTTCTTCGTCGAGAGGTTGAACTGACTCTTCGTTCCTAAGAATGGGACCTTGGGGTCGAGGTTGTGCGGCAAGGATGGCGGGGAAAAGGAATGAGATGATGTGGGGAAGGCGAGAGCGCGGGGTGGTACCCTTTTGGAGTTGCTTCACGATGGCTACACATTCTTTATGGATTCTGAGGAAGAAGTATGATGCAAAGTTGACGGGTTCCTGGACAGCTAATTCTAAAGCGGAATAAAATGGTCGTGAGATGCCGTAAGTGCGTTTTTGCAGGTTAAGTATGGCGACTAAGAATTGCAGAGCGGATCGTTCGGGTTCGGGGCGGCAGAGAATGGCGTATTCGTTGGACGAGGAGCGGGGGAATAGTTCATTCATGCGGGCAATGGGAATACTCGGGCCATTTTCACGGCCTTGCGGGTTGAGGCGATAGGCTTCAGCGAAGGCTTGGAAGGTGATGACTGTTCGCGAAGGGAGTGAGAGAAAAACCCATTGGCGTTCGATGGCGGGGGACTGAGCAATGGCGGTGATGATCTGTGTGAAGAAAGGATGGGCTTCTACCGAGTGCCAGGGCAACTCAGCGAAGTTAGCCAACCCTCTGCAACGCAGGTATTCACCTACCTCGGTAGGGATACCATCGCGGAAGGCTGCATAGTTGGCTATTGCTTCCATGGCGGTTACTGAGGTAGATGATGAGCACGGATGCAGAATGCACGAGGGCTCAGAATACTAGCATGCAACACAATAGCTTATTTCGGCGTCGTCGACAGAGTTTAAATAGACATACTACGGTGGAGGTGGAATATCATTGTGCGGTGCGGGACTAGTACTGGTTTTCATGCAGGTGTGCGTACTCGAGTGACTGTTAAGAGGGCGGCTGGTTATATCAAGATCGTACAAAACGCTGCTATTTATAAAAAGCAAAAAGAAGGAAAAGTTTAACCAAAATGCGGTTCATCGTCGAAAACTTAATGCGGGCTAGTGGTGTGATGATATGGCCGCAACTTCGACCCATTAATTACCTTGGGGAGTGGATTTCCAGTCAATGTAGTCAACCAAAAAGTTGCCGGACCGACTTGTTCTGAGATCTTAAAGGGACCGAACCAGCGTAGTTTGAACTTTCCTACTGCTCTATCGGATTTTGCGTTATAGAAAAGGACAGGCTGACCTACCGAAAAGATTGGGGTCTTCAAATATCGATCGTGTGTCTTGGCTTGCCTTAGTTGTACTTCGCGCATGGTTGAAAAATTGAGCCATCGGTGCTCATCAAGTTCCCTGAGTGCGTCCATTCGTGCTGTCAGCGACTCTTCTGGTAGCATTTTTTGGGTGATTGCTACACGCAGGCTTGGGATAACTATTTCCATGGGTGCTATTGCTTCTAAACCATAAGCTAGTTTGAAAGGTGTCAAACCTGTTGTTACCTTATATGTAGTTCGGTATGCCCATAATACTGCAGGTAGTAGTTGATCCCATCTTTCCGGTGCTTCCATGATCAGTTTCCGGAGGATATTCAATAGTGATTTGTTTGTGCTTTCGGCCAGACCATTGGCGCGAGGGTAATATGGAGAGCTGAGTTTATGTGTCACCTGAAATGATTGGGTTAGTACCTTCATTATTTGATTTACGAAGTGAGTACCTTGATCTGTCACCAATTCGAGTGGTAAGCCAAACTGTGGGAAGACATCATTTAACAGACA
Source organism: Ceratopteris richardii (assembly GCA_020310875.1). NCBI lineage: Eukaryota > Viridiplantae > Streptophyta > Polypodiopsida > Polypodiales > Pteridaceae > Ceratopteris > Ceratopteris richardii. The sequence goes on from MU263683.1 coordinate 18,289, forward strand.
TTTCGCTACTACAACTGCTGTAGCAGACCGTAAAGCCCAGGCTTCTGCCCATCTCGTTGCATAGTATGTACAAGTTAGTATGTATCTGTTGTTACTGAAGACTGCTGGAGGTGTGATTGGACCGATAAAATCTAATCCCCATTTCTGAAATGGTTCGAGTGGCATAATAGGCTGCAAGGGAAAGAAGTGTCGTTGCAGTGGTTGTCCAGACCTTTGACAGTTATCACAGTTTTTGACGAATTGGGCCACATCTCGGTACATAGTAGGCCACCAGAGACCTCCTTGCAGAATTTTCCGGTGAGTTAGATCTGTGGCAAAATGACCACCAGTAGGGGTTGAATGAGCCATCGTGATGACCGAGTTAATTTCGTGCGGAGGAACACATCGAAGTAAGATTCCGGTATGATCTACATAATATAGTTCTCCTGCAACTAACCGAAATCGGCGGCTAAAGACTGCCAATTTCCTTCGAACTGCCTTGGCAGTGTCAGGTGGAAAGCATCCTTCGGTGAGAAAAGTTAAAATCTGATCATAATATGTAGGTGTTGCTTGTAATTCGGCAGTCTCGTCGGGCATTGGCTCAGAACTATAAATTGCTGGAGTCGTGTCATCTATGCCTATCGAAGCTTCACCAGAATCTAGGCGAGATAAGAAATCTGCTAAGGCATGTGCATTTCCGGGTAGGTGAATGACTTCATAATCAAATTCCTGCAAGAGTAGCACCCATCGGGCTAATCCTCCGCCTAGATGTTGTTGTCTCACTAGATAGACAAGGGCAGCATGATCCACATGAAAGGTGAATTTCCGGCCTAATAAATAATGTCTGAACTTTTTGATGGAGTAAATTAATCCTAGACATTCTCTTTCAGTGGTAGAATAGTTCTTTTTTGCCGGTGCAAGCCTTCTGCTGGCGTAATAGACAAGGCGAAACCACTTATGTGTTTGCTGCATCAGAATACTGCCGATCGCAATATCTGAGGCGTCGACAAAAACATGGAACGGATTGTCCCAGTCCGGTGGTTGTAGGATTGGTGCCTGCGTCAATAGATACTTGAGTCGATCAAATGTAGTTTGGCATTCTTGAGTCCATTCGAACTGTCGTGGAGTTTTGGTGATTAGTTTATTCAGAGGTACAGCCAGATGAGCTTCTAAAATTGCCGAAATCTTATCTGGGTCTACTCGGATACCTTGGGCAGATACAATATGACCAAGTAGTTTGCCACACGAGACGGCAAACACAGATTTGCTTGGGTTAAGGCAGAGTCGGTAATCACGACACTTTTGGAAACAGCACCGTAGATGAAGCAAATGTGCCATCATTTTTCCAAAAATTGAGAAATCATCGAGATACACTTGCATAAACGAATTGAGATAAGGAGAGAAAATCTCCTGCATACATCGCTGAAAGGTGCTTGGTGCATTTCTCAATCCAAACCACATTACCGTACAAGCAAAGACACCCCAGTTGGTAATGAAGGCGGTTTTTGGGATATCTGCTTCAGCCATTCTAACCTGATTGTAACCGCTGTATCCGTCTAAGAATGAATACATTTCGTGGCCTGCTACCCTATCAAGCATGGTATCCAGAAAGGGGATCGGGAAAGGATCTGGTACTGTTGCTGCGTTCAATTTCCGATAGTCTACACAGATTCGTAATTGCTTATTTTTCTTTGGCACGATCACAATTGGTGAAATCCATTCAGCATGTTCTACTGGTACGATGAATCCAACCTTTAATAATCTGTCAAGTTCGGCTTTTACCTGAGATGCATAATTGGGATTCATCCGATAGCTGGGCTGCCTATTCGGTTTAGCTTCAGGCTTCAGCATGACTCTGTGCTGATATATGCGCGGATCTAATCCCTTCATATCTTTGTAATTCCAGGCAAAGACGTCTGAGAATTCACGAAGTAGTCGAATCAGATCAACTTTAAATAATGCCGGTAAGTTTTGCCTTATCTTTACATGTCGTGGATGATCTTCGTCTCCTAGATTGTACGAGGTCAACTGGTCTTCAGAGACATAAAACTGTTGCGGTTTCTCTGTGTCGTCTGTCGACCGAAATAGTGAATGTAATTCATTGTCATGTGTCGGCACCCTATCTTCCTGCTTGGTCTCTTGGGTGATTGGTGTAACTGTACATACTGAAGTACTCCAGTTATCTATTACGGACTGTAGATCAACAGTCCCTAAGGTCATTAAGTCAGCGTTACTCTTCAGAAATTCCTCTTCTTCATCATCTGATAGTCCATCTAACATGTGGACAGGTTCAGCAAAATATGGTCTGGCGTGTAGTTCGCAAGGTTGTATAGCATCTAATTTTACTACATACCTACGGCTGGCATCTTTGAACGTAAGCTCTTGTGCAGACCAGTCTTGTATTACCTTCGCATGCTTCAGCCAAGGTCGACCAAAAAGAAGGTTGTAATCCAAAGTGGATTCCGATAGATCTAGTATGACAAAATTCATTTTGAAGGTCGTACCTTGTAAAGTAATGGGTATATTTCGCACAAGTCCTACAGGATGGACTCTAGATTGGTCTACCATTCTGACAAAAAATTGAACTGGTTCGATTTCGGTCCATCCTAACCTATTGCATAAGGCTGTAGTTGCAATGTTGACACCAGAGCCTCCATCAATCAATACATGTGTAATTTTATGATTCTTATACCATACTGTAATCAAGGGGGCTGAATGATCAACCGTAGAATCAGGTTCTGGTTGAACTGCTGCTGTCGCCGGAATACAAGAAGGTACCGGACTGAACTGTTGCTGGAATTGTTGTCGAACACCAGGTACTAACGCCAGTAGTTGGCCGAGAGGCAGAGTGATAGATGCCTTGGATAAAATTTCCCAGGCCTGCTGAGATTGGTTATCCTGCTCCTTTGAACTTGAGGTCTCTGCTGTTGTCGAAGTATCTGCTGTTATGTCTACTGTCGATGGTTGTTCTGCTGCTGTTTCCTTTTGTTGCGTTGCTTCCTTTGTCGACGAGGTCTGAGTCACCGGAATGGGTTCTGGGAACACTGGTGGTTCTGTGGCGGTCCAGTGGCTAGCTTTGTTATACATCCTATGTTGTTCTCGTATCCCTGGTTCGAATACTTCTGCTGCTGACTGCAGCTGTTTACCTGATCGGGTCTGGACTGTAGCAGTTTGCGTTTCTACCGGTGTAATTTGTACCATGTTGGCCATTGGGTTTTGCCGCTCCTTCTTCCTTTGATCATACTCAGCTGCGTCCTTGCAATATCTTCTAATGTGTCCGAATTCACCACAAAAATGACAGCGTGGCGGTGGTAAATTGGGATTTTCCGGTGGTGGTTCGTTCTGCCAGCGGTTTGCATTATAGTTATTGTTCCTCTGTCCTCGGTAGTTTTGATATCCCTGTGGTTGATTGTTTCTCAGTTGCGGAGGTACATAGTGATTCGCTGCCTGTCCATGTTCTTGAATAACAGCATTGACTGTTGTTGTTCCCTGTATTCTGGCATTGTAGACACAATTTCCGGTGGAGTGTCCGGCAGTGTTGCAGATAGCGCAGAATGTTTGATTTAGCGCACAGTTAGCACTAGTATGACCTGAATTTTTGCATGTGATACAGTACACTTGTCTGGTTATCTCTTCAGTCATAGTTTTGTTCGCTTTTAACCACTCTATATCTTCTGTAAATCCACCGACTTTGGATTCCAATTGCAGAGCCATGGCGATGACTGCATCCAATGTCATTGCTCCGACACATCTGATAATCATGATCTGCTTCAATTGCGGGTTTAAACCATTGATAAACCACTGAGTGATGACGTCATCCGGTAAGTTGGCGTGGGCCTGTGGTATCTGTCGTAAGTGTGTTCTAAAAAGTGTAGCATATTCTTGGACAGTCTGATTCGCCTTCTGTCGGTTGTTCTGTAAATAATCAAAGATTTCGGCGGGATTCTTCTTTAGCCTAAATCGTTGCAGAAAAGCATCTCGTACTGCATCATAGGTACCGAAGTGATTAATGTCGTATTCCGTAAGCCATCTAGCCGCTTCATTGACCAGAGTAGATTGAAAAACAATGGCTTTGTATGCCTAATCCGGTGGATGGTTGAGGACTGCATAACTGATCTCGAAAGTGCGTACGTGAGCATCCGGGTCATCTCCTGGGAATCCACCAAATTTCGTGTATGTTACTCCTGTTGGAGGCGGCCTTGGTTGGCCTAACTGTTGTTGCTGTTGTTGTCCGTTCATCGTGAGTGTCTCCGGTCCTTCTTCTGTATCTTGAGGTTGATTAGTCGAACTATCAGAATCTGGATCGCCGGATGGCGTGCTTTCCGGTGTGCTGTTTTTGCGTAGGATACTTCGGACCTCAGCTTCGAATAGCTCTCCTTCTTTCTGGATGTCCAATATCCGAAATCTTTCTTCCAAGCATGCAGGTCGGGCTGAGGACTCCGCAAAAAATGCTAATCCTTGGCCGCCAGTTGGTGTTTCTATCACCGGAATATCACCGGAATGGACTGACAGTGTACCAGACTGTAGTGTTTTTTCGCTTTTACCGATTTCTTTTCCTAGAGTTTGTCTAATCGTGGATAACTCTGAATCTTTATCCAAGATTGTTAAACTGGTCTCTAGCGGCGTCTTGGTAGATTCTGGAATTACTGTACTTTGGTTAGGTTGGGTCGAAATGACACCAGAATGTACCAAAGGCGTTGATCGTTCCACCGGAATATGACCGGAATTAATTCTAACGTCCTTAACTTGCTTGACCACTGGGTCAGGCCGCCTTATACCTTCTTCTCCTAGGGTTGTCTTTAGTACTTTTTGTGTTCCAGTCGTATGGTTCCTAGGATATGTTTCGCCAGACCGAGTAACCGGCATGTATCATTGCTTTAGTAGTACTATCTGAGCAGTTGGCAACAATCTGGCTCTATTGCTACCGTCAGTCAATCGAACGATAAACATAGTGTTTGATTCTGCAAAACAGTTGGCACGCTACTACCACTTTTCACAGATAACTGGCAACCTGATGCCACCTTCCCACAGACGGCGCCAAATGTTAAACTGGTTATCGTTTAATCGTTACTCTACTTCTGATTCAAACACTTCAAGTTCAACCGGTTCCAAATCTTCCTAACCGCAATCGTTCTCTTAGCCACGTGGGTCCTTGGGAGTGGTAGGGGTCTGTTAGACAGAGGCCCTGTACTATTTTCCCATCTTAACACACAATCTTAATGTCATCCCGTCCTTAGCTCATTATCCATCCCTGAACAACGGAAGACTGTTCAGTGTATTGGAATTAGAACTTCAGGACTGAGGGTAGCAATCCGGTTACGTAATTTACGCGCAAAAGATACTTCAATAACAAAGTCACCTAATCCGTACTTCGTCAGGGCAGATAGGTATACCAACTAGACATTATATCTTAAAGTTACGCGGACTCGAACAGTCAATCTCCTCGTAATAAATAGCTAACCATAAACCGACGATGTTCTACTCACATTCAGACCATTACAGCTACTAGTCTTCCCGTAGTTGGAGTAAACAGTAAATATAAGATACAGTAACGAATTCGGTCGCTTACAGAAACTTTACAGACAATTAGTTCGAGATTACTCTTCGCGTTACCTACTTCGCCGAAGAACTGCCAAATAACATACCACACTTGTTCACACTCAGAGTCACACTCAACCATCACCGAACAGATTCGCCACACAATACAACTGATTCGTCATTCTGTACTAAGGTGAGTATAATCGACTAGCAGGAGTACAGACGGAACAGATCAAAGCAGAACTTATCCTTTCAACAACGTGTACGCGCACACAATGCATTACAGCACTCTCAAACGAGACTTAATCAAACAACACACTACAATTCCCACAAAAAACGGACTGCTGCCGCTCTTTTTTTCATTGCCTTAAATAGAGGATTTTTTTACAAGGATGCGCACTTCTGCAGTTACCTGCGCGTTCCCTGAAAGATTCTTTTTTTTCATTTAAGCTTCCCTGTCCTCGTACTCTTGTCCTTGTTCGGCGGCCGTCCAGCATTTTTACATTTAAGGCACCTGTCCGGGTTCATCCATCCTGGTTCGGCAGCCCTCTAACACTTGATTGTAGGTGGCGATAATGAAGAAAGCATTAAAGAGGTAAAGCAACTTCAAGAATTTGACATGAAAGATCTTGGTGTGCTACGCTATTTCTTGGGCATTGAGTTTATACATACAGAAACATGTATATGGATGTCACAAAGGCAACATGCCTTGAATATGCTACAAAAGTATGGTATGGTTGATTGTAAGCCAATTTCTATATCATTAGATCAGAATTTGAAGTTGGATACTACATCAGGTTGAAGCATTGGAAAATGCTACTATGTACAAGCAAATTTTGGGAAGTCTTATATATCTCACAATTACAAGGCCTGATTTAAGCTATATTGTTGGACTTGAAAGTCAGTTTATGCAGGTTCCTAGGAAGCCACATTTGGATGCTCTGAGGCACACTCTATGTTATGTGAGTGCTACTTTGGATTATGCATTGTTTTATGAAGCTGGTGTAGATTTGCAGGTTCATGGATACACCGATGCAGATTGGGTTGGTAGTACTACAGATAGAAGATCTACTAGTGGCTTTCTATTCTCACTTGGAGGTGCAGCTATTACATGGAGCAGCAAGAAGCAACCCATCGTTGCTTTGTCGAGTACAGAGGCTGAGTATAGAGGTGTTGTAATGGTAGCATGTGAGGCTTCATGGCTAGAGATGCTACTTGCAGATTTAGGTGTGGAAGTGCAAAATCCTATCACTATCTATTGTGATAATCTTACCAGCATACAGTTAGCATGGAACCTTGTTTTTCATGCCAGAACAAAGCATATCAAGGTACATTATCACTTCATCAGAGAGAAGGTATCAGCACGTGATATTGATCTTGTTTATGTGAGAACAGATGAGCAGGTTGCTGATATTTTCACCAAAGCACTTGGCTGAGAAATTGAAGAAGATTCGGGAGATGTTTGGATTACAGGATATGACATTGAGCTTGAGGGGGAGTGTTGAGATATCAAGATCAACATGTGATGATCCAAGATGACATGTATCAGTTTTTAGTTTCTCTGACATGTATAGTGGTCACGCCGGTATATGTCAGGGATACTTCATTGAGCTTTATTAGATTTATCTATCGAGAGTGACGGCACATTTGTTTCTTGCGAGCTCACTCATTTGTGGACATTAGGTTTTTCCTTATGTACTGGTCTTTATATATTACACTTGTTGTATTCTTGTTTTAGGTCATTCTTGTACATTCCTTTTTATGTAATAGAAGAAGAAGAAGAAGATTATTCTTCCTTGCCTCAATCTGAGTGTGTACTTCTCTTTGATTGTGAGAGTGTGTGTATGAGCTCTCTTCCTTATCTCCTTCCTCATGACACCGTACTCCTTCAGTGCCACTTCCCTCGGGCTTCCATTCTATTCAGGCCTCCAAAGTGTTCTCTAGTATTTGTTTCCTTGTCGGAAGAAGACAAGACGCCCTATGTATTAGTCCTAGATAGTTTGAACAAAATATCCCCTTCTTCATGCTCGTCTCTCTCCCCAATGTGAGCCCAAAATCTTTTTATTGAGTGAAGAAATCATTTGCTTGCTCCATTCAGAGCACTTCCTTAAAATTTACCACATGATCAGAAGTATCAATTGTGTCATCATAATGATTCTTCATGCATTTGGAAACTTGAGAAGGACAAATCCTTCTACCACCATGTTGTGGTCTTATGAGTGGAAAAGGAAAGACATTTGTTTCCATGACTTGTGGATTAGGAGGTTTCTCCCCATTTCACCATTGAAATTGATGATTAGGGTTTCCTCCTCCTAAACAAACTCCTTTTGTATCTCTTGGCATTACTCAGAATGTTGGATTGCCCCTTTCCCAATTTCTTCTATCTTGAGAGTCTTCAATAGTATTTGCCTCTCCTAACTCTTTTGTTCCTACTTCTTTGGCAAGAAGGAAAGCTATGCTACATAGGCATGTTTGGCTTTATCCTCCTCAAAGACTTTCCAATACACCTTTTGCTTCCTATCTAGGTAGGTCATCACAAGCTTGTTTTTCGAGATCTTTCATTTTTTTCACTATGATTGAACTAGGTCCTTCTTCACTAGGAGATCCAATGGTCCATAAGGCAAGATCGGTTTCTATTACAAGGTAGACTTCCCTGATTTTAGAGTCATTCATAAATCTATCTACACATAGTATCCTATAGAAGATGGACTTGCCACTAGAAGTGGTGATTGACTCCTATGCATTGGCCCCAACTCCTAGTGTCTAACTCTCCCATATAATTAACATGATCAGGATTTTCAAACCATGTACATGGTAGGTTTTTTATCTAGATAGTGATCTTCCACAAACTTAACAATCAATTTCTTCCAAGGATTAGATCCTTGAGAAGATTGCAAGCATATCACACTATGATTAAGTCCATCCAAGTAGACCAAAGCTCCATGAGTGTTGGTGTAAAAAATGTTGGTGCAGACCAATCACCAATTGAAGGCTTGGAAGATCAAATGATGAAGGAAGAATCAATTCCTAAAGTGTGGAAGAAGATTACATTCAGAGGACAAGAGAAGTGTACACATATGTACATTAGTATAGTCATAGATGACTTAGATCTTTTGTTTAGTAAGAATCATGTACAAATTATCTATAAATACTTTGAGAAAAGTCGGGGCATGTATGAGAGCATATGTGACAATAGTTAGAAGTCAAGAATGAGGGAGATAGAAGTCATGAGATAGAGGAAAAGTTAGTTGAGTTAGCTCTCATCACTCAGTTGTAATTCTTCTGAGTAAATGAAAATTTTTGCGCCCGATGTTTCTGCGTGTTCTCCTTCTACAGTAGATCAATTGTGAAATGCTTTTGTACAAGTCTAAGTTGAGAGTTGCTTGACCTCTGTGCAAAGTTTTAGCTTCCAATTGTAATCAGGCTGAGTGAATTAAGTGTAGGAACATTCATATGTGAAGTATGTTCACTGGTTCCTAAAACAGGCGCAGATTTTGAAGTTAATGTTTTGATCATTTCTCCTAGCACAGTTAAAGTTTTGCATGAGTGAGGGCTTAATCTTTAAGTTGGAAGATAAGCTACTCATGTCTAGAAGCATTTTGTAAAACGGGTTATATTCAAGGAGAACCAAGTCTTAAAAGTTACAGGTGTAAAGTCGACTGTTTTAGATGACAGTTTCTGACATAGGTAACTTGAGAAGTTGATTTCTCAAGTTATACTTAATCTTTTGAAGAGATTCAACTTGGAGTAGATGCGCAATCTCTAGGAGATACTTCATACAAAGTTTCATCAAAAAATTTACACGTTTGATAAGTCAATGTGGAGAAATAGTGCAGCAGACTTTTCTGTGTTTCATCTTCTTCACAGATTTGTTAATCTTTTGATAATTAGCAATTGATCCTCTAAATTAGTGGAGTGTTTGACTTACTCTTGGTATAGAGGTGCTCTAATCACAAGAGTAAGTTGTTCTTTTGGAGATTAACATTCTCCATCAGTGGTATCAGAGCAGGAGACATCAATTTGAAGAAAGGAGGATCCCGACTGCTGCAGATTCAAGAAATTCAACACTTGAAGGACTAAGAAGTGAAAGCTTGGAGTCAAAGCTCGAGGAGAAGACTATTTGACATCAAGAAAGGCAAAAGGAGTCCAATTCGAAGTAAAGGTACATACATTGTTTGTAAAGCTTGAAGATTTCAATACACAGGTGGATACAAGATGGGAGAAAGCTTGCAGATTGATAAGCTAGATAGGGAGAACTATCCAGCATGGTCCATGAGGATGGAAGCACATCTCATGAGCAAAGATCTTATATCATTTATTACAGGAGATGAAGAAAAACCTGAGTTTGCATATCCAAGTATTCCTACTAGGGAAGAGCTTGCAATGTTGAAGACTTGGATGAGAAAGGATGCTCAAGCAAGGAGTATCATCTACATGGCTGTAAATGATTACCTTCTACCTCACATCAGAGGTTTGGAAAGTGCTACAGATGTTTGGAATGCCTTGGAAGAGCATTTCCAAAATACTACTAAGTCAAGGAAGTCCTCACTATGGGCTGAGTTCACAACCTTCAAGAAGAAGAGCTCACAATCAATTTCAGATTATGTGGCAAGGATGAAATATATTGCAGATAGCTTGGGAGCAGTGGATGAAGATATTGAAGAAGAAAAGTTGGTAAGACAAATACTTACAGGTTTGAGAGGAGATGAGAAGTGGAAGCCTTTTATATTGTCCATAGAGTTGTCACTTGATCACTTTACTCCTGACCTTAATCAATTGCTAGGACATATGCTAACCTTTGAGCAGGATCTTAAAGGAGACAATGATAGAAGTACAAGTCAAGCTATGTACTCCAAGGACAAGAAAAAGAATGGCAAGGGAAAGCAATCAAATGATGATGAAGGGAATTCAAATCAAGCTAACTTCACAAAAGGGAAGACAAATTTCAGAGGTAAAGGAAGAGGAGGTAAGAACAAAGATAATGCTAAAGCTTGTTGGATTTGTGGCAGAACAAATCATTTGGCAAATGATTGTTGGTATAACAATCAAAATGGTGGAAACAATAATCAGAATTATAACCAAAGAGGTAGAGGAGGCAGAAACCAAAGAGGCAACTTCAGAGGAAGAGGTGGTAGGACATGATGGAGAGTGTTAATCTCCAAAAGAACAAGTTAACCTTGAATTTAGATCACCTCTATATCAAGATCAACTTTAGACTCCACCTAATTTAGAGAATCTTCACCAAATTATCAGAAAATTGATTATTCTGAAAATTTCAGTTTCTTCAGAAAAGTCTGCTGCAGATTAGTCACTCATTGACTAATCAATCCTGTAAAGTTTTTGATAAAACTTTGCACAACACTTCGCCTTAAGGTTGCGCAACTTTGCCAAGTTAAATCTCTCAAAAAGATTAAGTACACACTGAGAAATGTGTGAAACACTTTACCTATGTCTGAAAGTGCTTCTCTGCAATGGCGACTTTGACACCTGCAACTTCTTAGCACTGGTTCTCCCAAAGTAAATCCCGTTTGATCAAGATCTTTTAGCCATAGATAGCTTACCTTCCAACTTAGATTTTAAGCCCTCATTTGTGTAAAACTTTACACTGTAGACTGAGCAATGATCATTTCATTGAAGATGAAATGTGCGCCAGATTTCTCGACTGTTAGAACATTCTTACATATGAATGTTCCTAATCAAAATTCTCACAGCCTGATTACAATTAACCTCTCAAATTCTAGCCATAGATAGATTAGCTATGGACTTAGATACGTGCAAAAGGATTTCTCAAAAGATTAAACACAGAGGGAGCAGACAGCAAAATATCGGGCGCAAAATTTTTCGATTTCTCAGAAAATTTACATCTAAGTGAGGATGGACAATTCACTCACTCTTCATGTGTCTAATGACACTAATTTCTCTCTCCCTATTCTCAAATCTTCTTCTGCTCTACTTGCCCGACATTTTCAAACATATTTATAGATGAATATATACAAGTGTATGACTTAAACAAGAGTATAAGTCAGCTAATGTACATATGTGTACATATCTTTGAGTTTTCTGAAAATGTCCTTCCTTCAACCATCTGACTTTGTTTCCTTCTTGACTCCTTGACTTCATTTCTCCATAATCCTTCAATTGATGATTGTCATGCACCAACAGCTCCCCCTCAATCATTAATTGAGGTTCTTTTCTATCTTCTTTACTCCAGCCATATCCTTGAATCTTTGTAGTTTTGGTCCATCTAGACTTTTAGTCATCATATCTGCAACTTGATCTTTTGTGGGAGTGTGTATGACTTCAATCTCTTTCTCAATGACCTTCTCTCTCAGAAAATGATACTGTATTTCAATATGCTTAGTTCTAGCATGAAATACAGGATTAGCTGCCAAGTATAATGAACTCATATTGTCTCCACAAATAATAGGAGTACTCTGAATCACATCAAAGACTTTCAAAAGTGTCTTTAACCATATTACCTCTTTTGCAGCTTCCACCATACCTTTATATTCTGCCTCTGTGGATGACAAAGCAACTGTATGTTGCTTCTTGGAACACCATGAAATCAATTTGTCTCCTACATAGCACAAGTATCCATGTGTTGATCTTCTATCATCCACATTACCTGCCCAATATGCATCACTATATATCTTGATTCTTGTATCTGAAGTAAACCCATAGTACAACCCTTCTTGAGTGTACCCTTGATGTACCTAAGTACTCTTTGTCCTGCAATCCAATGTTCCTTTCTAGGACAATGCATGAATTGTGAGAGCACACCAACTGCATATGACAAGTCAGGCCTTGTCAATGTAGCATAAATCAAGCTACCAACCAAACTTTGATAGAGTTTCATATCTCTGAACTCTTCTCCTCCAAACCTAGACAATTTATGGTTCACTTCCAAAGGTGTAGGTGCAACCCTGCAATCTTCCATTTTAAATTTGGTTAGCAAATTTTTAAGATACCTTTCTTGGGTCACATATACTCCATGTTGAGTATAAGAGATCTCCATTCCCAAGAAGAATGATAGGTTCCCCAAATCACTGATTTTGAACTCTTTCTCCATCTGCTTCTTGATCATTTGTATCCCTTTATCATCTGTTCCTGTAAGTATTATGTCATCAACATAAATACAAACATAAATGAACCCATCTTCACTTGCTTTGACTAGCAAGCTACTATCTGCCTTTGATGCTTGAAATCCAAGATCATTCAAGAATTTTACAAGCCTATAATTCCAAGCCCTTGGGGCTTGCTTCAACCCATACAAAGCTCTCTTGAGCTTACATACATAATTTGGACTCACTTGATCTTTGAACCCATCTGGTTGCTCCATGTAGACTTCATCTGAAATGTAACCATTCAAGAAAGCATTTTTAACATCTAATTGAGACAACTTCCAACCTTTACAAGCAGCAATTGCTATGAGTGTCCTGATGGTTGTCATCTTTGCCACAGGACTATAAGTCTCATCATAGTCCACTCCATATGTCTGTGCATACCCTTTCACAACAAGTCTAGCTTTGTATCTAGACACACTTCCATCTGCAATCTCTTTGTTTTGTAAACCCACTTACATCCAATGATCTTCTGACTATTAGGTTTAGGAACCAAATCCCATGTTTGATTCTCTATCAATGCATCATACTCCTCTTGCATAGCATCTTCCCAATTCTTTTTCCCTTTGGCCTCTTCATATGTAGAAGGGTCTTCATCTGCTTTTACCAAATAAGCATAATCTTTAGTAGTTAAGAATGAAGTGTCATAGCTATACCTTGTAGGTTGCCATTTGTGCCTAGATGACCTCCTAACTTCTGCACTTCTTGAGGTCTCTGGTTCATCACATTCTGGATCAAACCTTGGCCTCTCTTCAACTTCAATCTGCACTTCATTACTCTCACTTTCATCAAGTAATTGAATCTTTGCTTTACCTTTTCTTTGATCCACTACTTCTTCATCATCTGCATGTACATTATATTTACCTGCATACCAAGTACCTTGCTCATCAAATGTAACATCCTTGGATACAATAAATTGCTTTGTGGATGGACTCCACAACCTGTATCCCATTTGCTTATCATCATAGCCAATGAATACATACTTCTCTGCCTTAGGCTCCAACTTATGCCTCATTGAGATGGCACATATGCATATGCCAAGCATCCAAATATTCTGCAATGATCCAAGGTAGGTTTCTTACCCCACCAAGCTTCATATGGTGTCATACCCTGCAAAGCTTTACAAGGCAATCTATTAACCAAATATGTAGCTGTATTAACAGCCTCAGCCCACAAATAATTTGGGCAATTCTTCTCTTTCATCATGGACCTTGCAAACTCAACAAGAGTCCTATTTCTTCTTTCTGCTACCCCATTTTGTTGAGGAGAGTACCTGCAAGTAACTTCTCTCTTTATACCTGCATTCCACAAATAGTCATTGAACTCATTTGAAAAATACTCTCCCCCTCCATCTGACCTTAGTCTCTTCAATTTTTGACCTGTAATCCTTTCTGCATATGCATGATAGTGTTTAAATGTATTAAACACTTCTGACTTTTCCTTAATCACATAAATTGTGATCCACCTGGTAGCATCATCAACATATATGACATAATATCTTGAACCATTTATACTAAAGTCCTTTGAAGGACCCCACACATCTGTATGCACCAATTCAAGTCTTTCTGAATACATAAACCCATGCTTGGAATAGGGATTGCTTATGAGCCTTACCTAATTGACATGCCTCACATCTGTATGTCATGTGTTGACCTGCAATGTTAGGCAACCCAAGCACTGAATCATTGTTAATCATTTCTTTGATACCTCTTTCATTAAAGTGTCCAAGTCTTTTGTGCCAAAGATCCAATTCTGACACCTTCTGCTCTCCATATGTGAACATAGCATGTCCAACATTTCCTTGTACCTTCAATGTGAAAAGCCTTCCTTCTTTCTTTCCTGCAATAACTTGTTTATACCCTTGACTAGGGTCTTCCACATAAACTCCATCATTTGTGAACCTTACCTCATATCCTTTTTCCACAATTTGACCTACACTGATCAAATTCTTTGGAATTGTGGGAACATAAAGTACCTTACTCAGAAGAGTGCTCCCCTCCTTAGCTTTGACTGAACCAATTGACTTTACCTTATGCTTTGTATTATCACCTGTCTGAACTGTATGATTAATTGCATTATGATCTAGGTCAGTCATCAAAGCAATATTTCCACTTAAATGATTACTACATCCTGAATCAATATAGAACACTCTCATGTCCTCATGTGAGGTTTCACATGTATTCATAATGAGAGTCGAGTCCTCCTTTTGATCTGATGCATAGTTGTAATAGGTGTTATTATAGGATTGACTTTGGAAGTTTCTCCACCACCTCTTCCAAAAGAATTCCTACCACCTCTACCTCTGAAATTTCCTCTCTGAAATCTACCTCCTCTTCCTCTTTGATTAAAGTTCTGATAATTACCATTGTTTTGATTATTGTGCCAACAATCATGAGATAGATGATTGGTCTTACCACATATCCAACAAGCTCTTGCATTCTCTTTGTTGTTTCTGCCTCTTCCTCTACTTCTGCCATTTCCTCTTCCTCTTATGAAATTTGCTTGGTTTGATGTACCTTCTTCTTCACCTGATTGTTGCTTCCCTTTGTTGGCTTTCTTCTTGTCTTTAGAATACATTGCATGACCTGCACTCTTATCAACATCTCCTTTGACATCATTCTCAAAAGTTAGCATATGACCTAACAATTGATTCAAATCAGGAGTAAAATGATCTAATGAAAGTTCTGTAGATAAAATGAAAGGCTTCCATTTCTCATCTCCTCTTAGCCCTGTGAGTATTTGTCTTACCAATTTGTCTTCTTCAATGTCTTCATCCACTGCACCTAGAGAATCTGCAATGTCCTTCATCTTTGTCACATAATCAGAGATTGATTGTGAAGCCTTCTTCTTGAAGGTAGTAAACTCTGCCCATAGTGAAGCCTTCCTTGATTTGGTTGTATTTTGGAAATGCTCTTCCAAAGCATTCCAAATGTCACATGCACTTTCAAGTCCTCTAATGTGAGGAAGCAAATAGTCATTGACTGCCATGTAGATGATGCTTCTTGCTTGAGCATCTTCTTCATCCAATTCTTCAAATCTGCAAGCTCTTCCCTAGTTGGAACACTAGGATCTCTGAATTCTGGCTTTTCTTCATCTCCTGTGATATATCCTATCAGATCTTTACTCATAAGATGAGCTTCCATCCTCATAGACCATGCAGGATAGTTCTCTCTATCCAACTTTTCAATTGGAACACTAGGATCTCTGAATTCTGGCTTTTCTTCATCTCCTGTGATATATCCTATCAGATCTTTACTCATAAGATGAGCTTCCATCCTCATAGACCATGCAGGATAGTTCTCTCTATCTTTACTTCACCTGTAGCTTCAAATCTTTTAACCTTTACAGATAATAAATGTACCTTTACTTCGAATGTTGCTCCTTCTGATCCTTTTGATGCTCTTTGTATGTCTTCCTTTGATCTTTCTTCAACCTTTACCCTTCTGCACCTTCAAAATGTAAAGATTTGTACTTCTGCAATAGTCGGAGTCTTCTTCACTTCAATTTTGACACAACCTGCTCTGATACCACTGATGGAGAGTGTTAATCTCCAAAAGAACAAGTTAACCTTGAATTTAGATCACCTCTATATTCAAGATCAACTTTAGACTCCACCTAATTTAGAGAATCTTCACCAAATTATCAGAAAATTGATTATTCTGAAAATTTCAGTTTCTTCAGAAAAGTCTTCTGCAGATTAGTCACTCATTGACTAATCAATCCTGTAAAGTTTTTGATAAAACTTTGCACACACTTCGCCTTAAGGTTGCGCAACTTTGCCAAGTTAAATCTCTCAAAAAGATTAAGTACACTGAGAAATGTGTGAAACACTTTACCTATGTCTGAAAGTGCTTCTCTGCAATGGCGACTTTGACACCTGCAACTTCTTAGCACTGGTTCTCCCAAAGTAAATCCCGTTTGATCAAGATCTTTTAGCCATAGATAGCTTACCTTCCAACTTAGATTTTAAGCCCTCATTGTGTAAAACTTTACACTGTAGACTGAGCAATGATCATTTCATTGAAGATGAAATGTGCGCCAGATTTCTCGACTGTTAGAACATTCTTACATATGAATGTTCCTAATCAAAATTCTCACAGCCTGATTACAATTAACCTCTCAAATTCTAGCCATAGATAGATTAGCTATGGACTTAGATACGTGCAAAAGGATTTCTCAAAAGATTAAACACAGAGGGAGCAGACAGCAAAATATCGGGCGCAAAATTTTTCGATTTCTCAGAAAATTTACATCTAAGTGAGGATGGACAATTCACTCACTCTTCATGTGTCTAATGACACTAATTTCTCTCTCCCTATTCTCAAATCTTCTTCTGCTCTACTTGCCCGACATTTTCAAACATATTTATAGATGAATATATACAAGTGTATGACTTAAACAAGAGTATAAGTCAGCTAATGTACATATGTGTACATATCTTTGAGTTTTCTGAAAATGTCCTTCCTTCAACCATCTGACTTTGTTTCCTTCTTGACTCCTTGACTTCATTTCTCCATAATCCTTCAATTGATGATTGTCATGCACCAACAGGACATCATATGGTAGAGGAGGTGGAAGAAACTTCCAATCTCAGTCCTACAACAATAATTATTACAATTATGCATCAGATCAGAAGGATGACATGACTCTTATCTTGAATGCAACTCATGAATCAATGGGAGAAGATCAAAGAGTGTTTTATATTGACTCAGGGTGCAGCAACCATCTGAGTGGGAATCTATCCTTGATGGCTGATATGGAAGCAAGGGTAATGGACATACAGTTCAGACAGGTGGACAATACCAAACATAAAGTGGAGAGCATTGGATCAGTGAAGACAAAGAGTGGAAGTACACTTCTGAGCAAGGTACTTTATGTTCCTACTATTCCTAAAAATCTGATAAGTGTAGGGCAAATTGTGGAGAAAGGATATGAGGTAAGATTCACAAATGATGGTGTTTATGTACAAGATCCAAATCAGGGATATAGAAACATAATTGCAGGTAAAAAGGAAGGGAAGATTGTTTACTCTCAAAGTCCAAGGTAATGTGGGACATGCATTATTTACCTATGGAGGTCAAAAGGTGTCTGAATTAGACCTATGGCATAAAGGCTAGGTCATTTCAATGAGAGAGCTATAAAGGAGATTGTCGAAGAATCAGGTGGTGCTTGGATTGCCAAATATTGAAGGGCAACATATGGTGTACAAGTGTGAAGCTTGTCAATTAGGTAAAGCACATAAGAGTTCTTATAACAAATCAGGTACAAGTATTCAAATATGCTTGAATTGGTTCATACAGATGTATGGGGTCCCTCAAGGGACTATAGCATAAATGGATCCAGATATTATGTGTTGTTTGTTGATGATGCAACCAGGTGGATTACTTGTATGTAATCAAGGATAAATCAGAAGTTTTCAAGACATTCAAACATTTTCATGTCTATGCAGAAAGGATCACAGGACAAAAGCTAAAGAGGTTAAGATCAGATGGAGGGGGAGAGTATTTCTCAAAAGAGTTTGATGATTATTTGTGGAATGCAGGTATCAAAAGAGAAGTGACTTGCAGGTACTCCCCTCAACAAAATGGAAGTAGCAGAAAGGAGGAATAGGACTCTTGTAGAGTTTGCAAGAGCCATGATGAAAGAAAAGAATTGTCCAAATTACTTATGGGCAGAAGCCATTAACACTGCAACATACCTTGTGAATAGGTTGCCTGCAAAGCTTTGGATGGAGGAACCCCTTATGAAGCATGTGGGGTAAGAAGCCTAGTCTTGATCATTGTAAAGTATTTGGATGTATTGCATATGCTTATGTTCCTTCACAATTAAGACATAAGCTAGAACCAAAAGCAGAGAAGTATGTGTTTATTGGATATGATGAAAGACAGATGGGTTACAGGTTGTGGAGTCCATCCACAAAGCAATTTCTTGTTACTAAAGATGTGACATTTGATGAGCAAAATATGTGGTATACAGGATCACCAAATGAGTATACAGGTGTTGAAGAAATACAAAGGAAAGGAAAGGCAAAGGTAAAAGTTTGTGAAGAAATTATTGATGAAGTTGACTCTAGATGTAGAGTGCAGGATCATGTAGAAGAAGGGCCAAGATTTGATCCAGAATCAAATGAGGGCTGAAACTTCAAGAAGTGCAGAAATCAGGAGATCTACAAGAGAAAGGAAAGAGCCTATAAGGTATAGTTATGATACATCCTTTCTTAACAACAAAAGATTATGCTACATTGTGAAAACAGAAGAAGATCCAACCACTTATGAAGAAGCCAAAGGTAAACAGAATTGGGAGAAGGCAATGCAGGAGGAGTATGATGCTCTACTTGAAAATGAAAACTTGGGAACTAGTACCAAGACCAAAGAATCAGAAGGTACTTGGATGCAAGTGGGTATATAAAACAAAGAGGTTGCAGATGGTAAGGTGTCTAGATATAAGGCTAGACTTGTGGTCAAAGGTTATGCCCAAACTTATGGGGTAGATTATGATGAAACCTTTAGTCCTATTGCTAAGATGTCTACAATTAGGACATTGATTGCTATTGCTGCTTGCAAGGGATGGAAATTATCACAATTGGATGTGAAAATGCATTTCTAAATGGATACATTGCAGATGAAGTATATATGGAGCAACCAGAAGGCTTCATGGAATCAATTGGATCAGATTATGTGTGTAAGCTCAAGAGAGCTTTATATGGGTTGAAGCAAGCCCCAAGAGCTTGGAATTACAGATTGGTCAAGTTCTTGAATGAATGTGGGTTTCAAGCATCAAAGGCAGATAGTAGCTTGCTAGTGAAGGCAAGTGAAAATGGATATATTTACATGTGCATTTATGTTGATGATATTATTGTTACAGGAACAGATGCTCAAGGAATCAATGAACTCAAAAGACAAATAGAGAAGGAGTTTAAGATAAGTGATTTGGGAAACTTATCTTATTTTCTAGGAATGCAGATTGTGTATACTCAACATGGAGTATATGTTTCACAAGAGAGATACTTGAAGAATCTTCTAGTCAAGTTTAACATGGAAGATTGCAGGACCTCAACTACACCATTGGAGGTAAATCATAAATTAAGCAGGTATGGAGGTGAAGAGTTCAATGATATGAAGAAATATCAGAGTTTGGTAGGTAGTCTAATCTATGCTACCTTGACAAGGCCAGATCTATCATATGCAGTAGGTGTGTTGTCACAATTTATGCATTGTCCAAAGAAGACTCATTGGATTGCAGCCCAAAGGGTACTCAGATATATCAAAGGAACCCTAAGTGAAGGTTTGTATTATGGTTTCACTTCTGACACAAGAATTAAAGTATTTAGTGATGCAGATTGGGCAGGTGACTCAGATGATAGAAGGTCTACTCATGGATATCTTTGTTATGTTGGAGATAAGTTAGTTTCTTGGTGTTCAAAGAAGCAACATACAGTTGCTTTATCATCCACAGAAGCTGAGTATAAGGGAATGGTAGAAGCTGCAAAAGAAGTGATATGGTTGAAGACCTTGATGAAAAGTTTTGAGTTTGATCATAGTACTCCAATAATTTTTGGAGACAATATGAGTTCTTTGTATTTGGCAGCTAACCCTGTTTTTCATGCCAGGACTAAGCATATAGAGATTCAGTATCATTTCTTGAGGGAAAAGGTACTAGATAAAGAGATTGAAGTGATGTACACTCCAACAAAAGAACAAGTGGCAGATATGATGACAAAGAGTTTGGATGGACCTAAGTTACAAAGGTTCAAAGATATGGCAAGTATAAAGAAGACAGAGAAAACCTCAATTGATGATTGAGGGGGAGCTGTTGGTGCAGACCAATCACCAATTGAAGGCTTGGAAGATCAAATGATGAAGGAAGAATCAATTCCTAAAGTGTGGAAGAAGATTACATTCAGAGGACAAGAGAAGTGTACACATATGTACATTAGTATAGTCATAGATGACTTAGATCTTTTGTTAGTAAGAATCATGTACAAATTATCTATAAATACTTTGAGAAAAGTCGGGGCA